>JASDQU010438499.1:41929-62103 GCA_032191745.1 Picea mariana
CACTTAAAACACATTTTCACTTAATTTATTCAATGTCACTATTAAAAAAGTTTGTTTTCACCCCAGTGACATTAAATAATTAATAAATCCATTTTTTCCTTCACTGACTATAGCCTATGAGAAACACCTAGGCTATTACGTCAATATCTTGGAGATAATTTGGAAAGGGACATTACACTTTCTTTCTTGGAAAGTGAGGGTGACCTTGCTTTTGAAGTAACATGATATGTGGGAGATCGTGGAAAAGGTTATTCCTACAACAACAGATGCAATATAGAAGGCGACTCTCATGAAAAAGGACATCAAATCCCAAAGAGTCATCATGGATTTCTTGAAGGATCATTTGATCCCTCCCTTAGCAGAGAAGCAATCAACCAGAGAGATGTTCAAGGCTCTAGTGGATTTATTCTAGAGTGATAAATTGAACAGGAATACAGTCTTTACGAACAATCTCATATCTATGAAAATGTCAAGATATGAAAATTTTACTAGCTACTTCATGAGGATCACTCAAACACGTGAACAAATTGCATCCATTGGGGATAAAAAAGATGACAAAGAACTCATTAGTGTACCACTAAATGGTTTTCCCAAGTCATGAGAACCATTTGTCAAGGGGATTTATGCTTCATAGAAGCTTCCCACTTGGGAGAGGCTTTGGGATGATTGCATCT
Source organism: Picea mariana (assembly GCA_032191745.1). Classification (NCBI taxonomy): domain Eukaryota; kingdom Viridiplantae; phylum Streptophyta; class Pinopsida; order Pinales; family Pinaceae; genus Picea; species Picea mariana. Next base: position 42,604 of record JASDQU010438499.1, read on the forward strand.
AGGAAGAGACTCGGGAGGAGTTTAAATCAAGCAAGCAATGGAAAGGAGAACTTGGCTCTGGTTATTCATACCAAGAGGAGAAAAGGACAAGGCTCTAGTAATAAGGACTTGATTAAAATCAAGTTCTTCTTGTGCCACAATACAGGTCACTATGCATCATAGTTTCTGGAGAATAATAAAGGTAAGGAGAAGATGCAACAGGTAGAAGCAACAGTGAAAACTCTGATGGACACGTTTGTTGCAAAGTTTGAGAATAACTTCTCACTTGTATCCTACCTCTATACCAACACAATCACAAGGAGTGCATGGTACTTGTATAGTGGTGCACCTCATCACATGACGGAGGCATGGGAGCTATTTAGCAGTCTAAAAAATAAATACTTATAATCTCATGTCGAGCTTGGTAATGATTCCAAATATACAGTGCATAGGGAGGGAACTATCTTGTTTCAACTTGATTCGGGAGGTTGGTTGGAGGCCCAAAATGTGCTTTATGTACCAGATATGAAGAATATTTTTTTCTCATTCTCAACTCTGGAGGAAAATGGTTTTATCATCTTGTTCAAGAAAGGGGAAGTACTCATGCATTCAGAGGGAGCTATCCCTGACACAACATTGACAATTGGTGTCAAAGAGGGAAATATATACAAGTTGCAAAGCATGATTTTTCATGGGTCGAAGGGGATCTTAGATCATGAATCGATGTCAATGGAAGAGGAAAAGGAGAAAGAAGATCTGAAGGGTAAGTAGAGTTCACAGACTTCTAGTTCATGGATGAAACCATCCGGTGGGAAGAAGGAGTTAGCCCCTTCTAGTTCTGTCATGAGATCTAGTTGGTATGGACTGACATTGATGGATGCTCAGGAGCATGTGGAGGCTCCTAGGAGCACAGACAAGAAAAGAATGCCTATGAAGAAGTTTCCATACTTCATGGCACTAATATGTAGCATCATCGATTCTGAGACTTCAAGTGTTCAAAAAGTAGCATAATAGTAGGGTTGGAGGGATGTCATTGTGCAGGGTGATGTATGTGAAATTGTGTGAGGGTTAGATGGAGAACCAATTCCAAGTGGCTCATCGAGAAGTACCTTCCTCGCTAAGAGGGAGTATTAATGTTTGTAGCATCAGACATGTACTTCCACATTGGTTTTGTGTCTAACATGTGGAAGTCATCATTAATACCTCTCAATACTTAGGAAATTCACTTTAATTAAGTAATTATTAAAGTGAATTCCTTTTTATAATTAATTGAGTTTAATTTAATGAAATTCCTAATTTTTTGGCATTAATGAATTAAATTGAATATTATCCATTAATCTCAAGTGTGGTAAGATATAATCTCAACCATTGATCACTTTGGATATCTAGGTTTTGGATTTAGGGTAAACTCAACATTATAAAAGGCAACTAAGGTGAGAGGAGGAGACACACAAAGACATAAAATAAGGACTTTTTCTAATGTGGAGCCATAAAGGATTGTGATTCAAGAGGATCTTGGATAGATGAAGAAGGAATTTCACCTAGATATCAACTGTGCAAGGTTCGAGGACGAAAGAAATGGGTAGAAAACTATAGAAACCAACAATATTGAAGGACGGATATTGACGTGTGATCAACTATTTTGTTGTTTGTATTTTTCCTCAGAGGGGCCCTTTTCCCAGGACGAAAGCCCTTGTAAGATTGGATTAATTTATAATGAAAATATAATTTAAAGGGAATAAATATGTGTGCATAATTTTGGTTTCTTGTTTATTGTTTCTGTTGATTTATTTATTTAAATCATTAAAACCTAGTTGTGTTTTTATTCAGTAAATCTGTAGTAGTTTTCAGTAAGGTATTTACTAGGAATTAATTTCTAGGGTTTTGGTTTAGTAAAATTAAAAACCACTAGGTTAAGGTTGTCAAGGCGAGAGCAAGGTGGTTTAACAAAGAAATTTCCATGTTTGCAATGTATGAAGTATCTAGGACAATAAATGATCTTTAGCAAGTCAAAACAAGTCAAAGAGATTCCCCAAACACTACAAATCAATAAGAAATATAAATTTGTCATAAAATTTATATTCACAATTATTACTTTATCAATATATCAAGCTACATCCATAGAAATAAATCATCCCTTGAAATAGGTCAATAATTTAATAAACTAGGGCTTAAAATGCAAGTTAAAACTAGGGTTTAGTAAGAATCACTTGTTGAAATGTGAAATGGAATGAAGAAACCCTAAAATATCCAATATGTTAATCCATTAAAGGCCGAAAAGTTTAACAACAATGTAGTAAATCATGTCAAGATATATCCCAAGGTGAAATATGCCAACAAACCCTAGACGTCAAGGTAGAAATGGCTGAAAATTGAAGGGGCTTGCAATAAATCCTAACTTAACCATAAAACATCAAAGGAGAATCGAAATTAGGGTTTAAGGTCACTTACAAGGGAGAAATACTAGTGTCATCCAATCCTCTAGGTAATATGGAGTTAAAACGAGATATCTTGGGAGACAAAAGAAATATTTGGATAAAATCCTAAAGTAGTCTGCTACAAACCTTAGGGATTAAACCAATAGAATGTTGACTAGGGTAGTCCACTACAAACCCTAGAAATCATTCTATGCCTTTAAAAATTATTAAACATGGATCTTGGATAAACCCTAGAGTAGTCCACTACAAACCTTAGAATTTTATCCTACAGGAAAATACCTAGGGTAGTCCACTAAAAACCCCAGAATTTTCCCTATGTCCTTTAAAAAGCTTTAAATCAATGATAAAAAGGGAAGGTATTCCACTACAAACCTTCCCAAGGATTCAAGACAAGGTTTATTCAAGAGAAATACAATATAACATGCAATATCACCACTTTGATAAAAAAAAATCACTTAATATATTCAATAAATAAATCATCAAAGACTTAGAAAGAGAACTTACTATGTAAATCAATGATCATCCATGAAATCATCCAAAAAAATTGAAAATCATCCATTAGATCATCTCCCAAAGAAGGTGCATAATTCATCCATAGTGAAAGAGAAGAAATAAGACACAAGCATAAGTGATTCTCCACAAGTTGTGTTATGATTTACAATGAGGTAGAACTCCCTCTATATATATGAGGAAACCAAGCATTATACCTCTCTAGAAAGCCCCTAAAACATAATAATCCATGATACAAGGTGGATAGTTCTTAGGTAGACCTCCAAAAAATGCCTCTAAAACAATTATATAATGTTAAAACATGTAAATGTCCTCTAAAAGTGTCATGAGTGAGTGTAGAATGCCAAACGAGGGTGACATCATCTCCTCAGGGTACAACACTCCAAAGGTTATGGTTGTCCCATAGAAGGTGAAAAGTATAATCAAACGTCATGCCTCCTCATCATTAAAGTCATATCCCCTCATCCACAAGGTGTCAACTCATCATTCAAATGCTAGGTCGGTTCAAGAAAACATCACAACATTCTCAAGCACGACGTCCTACTCATATGTGCAACGCCATAGCATCCAAGTGCGACGTCATCATGGAAAAGGGATCCATGAGCTCTCCAAAGAGGTGTATCATCCTGATTAAGGTAAATTCCATACATACAAACCCTAACATCATCAAAGGGGTGCAACATCCAAAGTGTGGTATTCTTTCCTTGTGAATGACATGTCAGTCTATATATGCAACGTCCCAACTCAAGTATGCAATGTCCTAGGTCTAAGAGGTATCGAAGGGTATCAAGAAGTAATTCAAGTCATCATATGACCCAACTCTCATCATCATAGGTGAAACAATCTCCATATAGTGTGACACTTCCTAAGAGAAGCATTAAAACATCATCCAAAGGACCATCTCAAGGGGTACATCATCATCAAGCAAGGGCTCAAAGAATCAGGTAAGACCAACCATCATGGATATAAGAGTCATTAGAATCATAAAAGTAAGTCACAATTTAATACAAAAGACACGTAAGAAATTCACATTAGGTATGTTCTTCAAACTTCACACTAGCTTAAGTCTTTATGAAATTTTCCAAGTTTAGGTATAGGAAGACTATCACAAGACCCTATTAGGTGTTTCAGTACCCAAGTAGAAGAGTATCTTCCAAGAATCCCATAAAAGTGTAAGCATGAGTAAATGGTATTACATGAGTTTTACTTTATGTTCATGGTATCATTGACATGCAAGTCCACATGAGAGGTTCATCTCCATGAGCTCCTTTGTAGAAGGAGTGCATGGTGCATTGAGTTTCCCTTTCCTAGGCATTGTTTCTTTCCACCCCTATATTTCCTTTTTATATTCATTAATTGATTTGAAATCCCCTTTTGAGGTTCATGAATTTATTATATTGAGATTCAATTATTTTTTTGATATGCATTCAGTGCATTAGGACTTGGGGTCATGACCTCATTGCACAGGGGTAGAGCTGAAGCTAATCTTGGATTTTGATTTATCATTAAAATTACATTATTTTTTTTCATTTTGAATTTATAATATGTTATTTTCATTCTTTCTTACCATTTGCATCAACCTCAAGCATTCAATCCCCTTCTTCTCATAGGAGGGTGAAGAATGTACCTTTTTGGATACATGTAACAACCACTTCTAATAGATAGGACAATGAGAGGAATATAGGTGAAAAATGTTAAGTATGGAAGGGAATGGTATGTTACCCCTATCAAGGCCTCTCAATAGTACCCCTATTCCCCAAGAGTGAAAACACTTGACTAGGACACGTAGGATGGCCACACAGGTGAAACAAGGAAAAATACATAAATTCCAAGAATCATGATTCATTATCTGAATATTGTCAGGAAATGCAGGGCACTTCCATTCTAATCATAACAAAAGAGAAGAAGAATTTAATAAACAATTCATATGAAACAAGGAATCACACAGTACACTGACATTTTACCCTGGAAACCCTTAACCTCGAAAACCAACATTCCTTTAAGTGTTCTTCTCTCTTGTTGTCTTATTCATTCAGAAAAAAGGTTGCATGTCTAACCTTGGTCCACACCTAAGACACAATCAAAATCATACCCTCTTGCACATGAAAGAACAACCCTGTAGCCAAATTGGCTTACATATGCATGACCAACAACCTACAATTACACATGCATTAACCTACAAAAGTGTATTCTATGATCACCTAACAACAACAACCATTAGGACCTTACAACATGCCTCTTTATAGGCTTTACAACAAGAAAAACCATAAATATTGGTGCCCAAAAATAGTTACAGATCTATGCATATCATTGGCTTCAAATGCCACAAATCCCATGATTATGTTACATTTCAATCCAAGTCGAGTTTACCAGTTGACTAATAGTTTGCCTCCATTCAGTCTCTAGTCGATCATCTCACGAATGCACTTCGACCTCTTTTTGGTTGAATTTTCATCGATATCTTCGACTTCGACTTTAACCGGTCGACTTCCTCGAACTTCGAATTGTTGTCGATCTACCTCAAATTCGACCTGTTATCGATACTTTCGATCTACCTCGACCTCAACCGTCAGTCAATTCACCTAGACTAGACTTTCACTGAAAATAATATAACAACCCAACATTCTCCCACTTGTTTTTTTCTTTATTGAAACAAGATATTCCTAAATTTTCGTTCATAGACCCAGGGTAGAAATTCCCATTTCCTCTCTGCACCAAGAGAACTTCATGGCACTCACAGACTTGGTCAATGAGTATGCTATGTTTTCCAACGTGTCTACTTTCTCCAATAGAACCCTGTTACATTCCACCATGTCTCTTACGAAATGGTATTTTACATCAATGTGCTTATTCTTTGAATGAGAAGTAGGGTTCTTTTCCAAAAATATTGTGCTTTGACTATCGCAATTTACCTTCATATCTCTCTGCCCAAACCCAAATTGTGGACACAATATTTGAAGCCATACCACTTCTTTTCTTCCATGAGTGGATGCCATGTATTCATGTTTTGTTGTCGACAAGGCTACGAATCCCTGTCATTTACTCATCCAACTTATTTCTCCACCAAATATATTGAACATATCTGTTGATCGACCTTCGTCGATCCATATCTCTAGCCCAGTCAGTGTCGACAAATCCATGTACATTTAATTTACCACTATCACATCCAGGTCTTACTTGGTAGCATGTAGCATAGTCCTTTGTGCCACACAAAATATTAATACTCTCTTGACAGTTGTTCAATGCTCCTTTCTACGTATCGACATGTACCTTCTCAACACTCCCACTGCATGGGAAATGTTTGGTCGAGTGTAAACCATCGCATACATCAGAATACCAACTGCACTTGCATAAGGAGCACATGCCATATCCTTTATCTCTTATTGTGTCTTTGGACATTGTTCAATAGTAATCCTTTCTCCCACTCGAATTGGAACCTTCACTGGTTTTCAATCTTGCATGTTGAATCGTTTCAGAACTGTTTCAATAGACTTTGTCTGATTCGACCAGATATTTCTAGTTGTTTGATCTCTCTTAATATCCATTACCATAATGAAGTTATATGCACCACGGTCCTTCATGTCGAACTTGGAGGATAGCTACTTTTTCACTGCCTTTATTTTGTCCATAATGTTTCCAATTAGCAACATGTCATCGAAATACAAAGATACATATATGAAACACCCACCTTATTCCTTGGAATATATGCAATGCTTTTCTTTGCTTCTAAAAAATACCAAACTTAGGATGTATGTGTCAAACTTCTGATACCACATCCTTGGATATTGCTTTATACCATAAAGGGATGTTTTGAGTTTGCACACCAACTCTTGCTTTCCCTTTACTACAAATCCTTCANATCTTTGACTTCGACTTTAACCGGTCGACTTCCTCTAACTTCGAATTGTTATTGATCTACCTCAACTTCGACCTGTTATCGATACTTTCGATCTACCTTGACCTCAACCGTCAGTTGATTCACCTCGACTAGACTTTCACTGAAAATAATATAACAACCCAACATTCTCCCACTTGTTGTTTTCTTTGTTGAAACAAGATATTCCTAAATTTTCGTTCATAGACCCAGGGTAGAAATTCCCATTTCCTCTTTGCACCAATAGAACTTCACGGCACTCACAGACTTGGTCAATGAGTATGCTATGTTTTCCAACGTGTCTACTTTCTCCAATAGAACCCTGTTACATTCCACCATGTCTCTTACGAAATGGTATTGTACATCAATGTGCTTATTCTTTGAATGATAAGTAGGGTTCTTTTCCAAAAATATTGTGCTTTGACTATCGCAATTTACCTTCATATCTCTCTGCCCAAACCCAAATCGTGGACACAATATTTGAAGCCATACCACTTCTTTTCTTCCATGAGTGGATGCCATGTATTCATATTTTGTTGTCGACAAGGCTACGACTTCCTGTCATTTACTCATCCAACTTATTTCTCCACCAAAAATATTGAACATATCTATTGATTGACCTTCATCGATCCATATCTCTAGCCCAGTCAACGTCAACAAATCCATGTACATCTAATTTACCACTATCACATCCAGGTCTTACTTGGTAGCATGTAGCATAGTCCTTTGTGCCACACAAATATATTAATACTCTCTTGACAGTTGTTCAGTGCTCCTTTCTACATATCGACATGTACCTTCTCAACACTCCCACTGCATGGGAAATGTTTGGTCGAGTGTAAACCATCGCATACATCAGAATACCAACCGCACTTGCATAAGGAACACATGACATATCCTCTATCTCTTATTGTGTCTTTGGACATTATTCAATAGTAATCCTTTCTCCCACTCGAATTGGAACCTTCACCGGTTTTCAATCTTGCATGTTGAATCGTTTCAGAACTGTTTCAATAGACTTTGTCTGATTCAACCAGATATTTCTAGCTGATTGATATCTCTTAATATCCATTACCATAATGAAGTTATATGCACCACGATCCTTCATGTCGAACTTGGAGGATAACTACTTTTTCACCGCCTTTATTTTGTCCATAATGTTTCCAATTAGCAACATGTCATCGAAATACAAAGCTACATATATGAAACACCCACCTTATTCCTTGGAATATATGCAATGATTTTCTTTGCTTCTAAAAAATACCAAACTCAGGATGTATGTGTCAAACTTTTGGTACCACATCCTTGGAGATTGCTTTATACCATAAAGGGATCTTTTGAGTTTGCACACCAACTCTTGCTTTCCCTTTACTACAAATCCTTCAGGTTGTTTCATGTATAATTCTTCTTCCAGGTCCCCATGCAGGAAATTTGTCTTCACATCCATTTGTTCTATCTCCAGATCAAATGTTGCAGCCAGAGACATTATTACTCTAATGAAAGTTTGTTTTTAAACAGGGGAAAAAAAATCACCGAATTCAACACCCTCGACTTGGGAATATCCTTTTGCTACCAATCGATATTTGAACTTCTCGACTTGACCTACAAAATTCATCTTCTTCTTGGACACCCACTTTCTACCAATGGGATTTATTCCACTAGGTAACTTGACTAAGTCCCATGTCTCATTTGTGTACAAGTATTCCATCTCTTCGACCATGGTATCCTTCTAGAGTTTACCCTCTACTAATTCAATTGCTTCAATGACTGACTTGGGCCCATCATCGATGGAAATTATCACGAATGCGGAATGGAAGTTGGGAGGAATGTACCTTTAAATTGCTTTGCTTATTATTTCTAACCTCCTTACCACTGAAGTCAATTGTTCCTCCTCTTCCTCAAATTCATTCGACTCATCTAAATCATACTCTTCATTCCTCAATTCAAACTCCACCGTATCAGGATAATTATCTAAACAACTTCCTCGGGCTTGGATTTACCTACAACTTATATGAAGACCACATCTCGATGGTACATTTTTCTCCTTGATGCAGGATCCTAGAGTTTATACCCTTTCATCCCTTCTTTCTACATGATGAAAATACATTTGACTGCCTTCTTGCTGATCTTTCTCCACTTTTCCTTGGGAAAATTCACAAAAGAATCACATCCAAATACCTTGGTATGTGCCACCAAAGGATTCTTACCATACCATACCTCATTTGGAGTCATGTCGACTAGTGTCTACGAAGGAGACATATTCACCAGATATCTTGCAGTCTCGACTGCCTCCACTCAAAATTCTTGTGCAATCCCAGCACCACTAAGCATGATCCTCACCTTATCCATCAACATTTTTTTCATTCTCTCAGCAACTCCATTTTTTTGTGGGGTATGTTGAGAACTCAACACACCCTAAAATACTTATGAAATTTTATCATTTTTTGGGTACCACTTGTTTTCTTCACTGTCTGAATCAATTTCACTTTGGGAAATGGTTTATGTTTGTGTTTTTTTCATGACTCTTATCATCAAGTCAGGTTTTTTTTAACTTGTGAAACCTCATGTCTAAAATAAATTGACACTTGAATTAAGAATCGAAAGCTAACACTGCACCTAACAGGCTCAAGTTCGGCATTGGAAAAATTCAAGAAAGACGAAGGTAGTTACAATAGTCGTCGAGCGTCGATCCCCATCAGCATCGAAAAAAGGTGGTGTTGTTTTGTGTAAGTTATTCACATGAATTTTCAAAAGATATCTGATCCCCCTCGGCATCGAAAAAATATGGGAAGGATAGACATTAACGAAAGACGTAAAATAGTCATCGATAGCCGATGTGCTTTATTGGCTTTGGGGAAATATAGAAAGGTTAAACCCATGATTTTTGTCTAACAAGCATATCTCCAATCGTCAATCCCCAATGCATTTTCGGCATAGGGAAGTTTTTGAGAGAGTCGATCTGAGAGCACTTGGGTAGGCTTATCGTCGATCGTCGATCCTTGACACTTTTCGACATCGGTAAGATAGGATTGGGTTTCAGAACATATAGCTTAATTAAAGTCTTGATTCCGATTAACATGAGTAGATGAATTCATCGGTCTCAAAGGCCACATGTCTTTACCATGTAAGGGGGTCATACGATCTAGTTTCGTCCTGAGTCATATTAAGGTTTCCTAGGTCCTAGTCACACCTCCTAGTCAATTGTACCATGTCATCTATGTACGGAAATATCGATCGGCATCGGAGCTGTTGCAAGAAAATATCTATGAAAAGTTCTTGATGCACAATCCTGACCCCCGACCCACCAACTGGACCAACGAAACGATGGGATGTTTACGACATAAGATATGATCAGATTTGGACATTCAATAGACCAGTTAATGCTCGATCCCACATTTGTTACTAGCTCGTGCACCGATTGAACAACAACAATTTGAAATCACTGATAGGCCACATTACCACCCGCTCTCACGCCGTCAACCCACGATAAATTTAATTTTAAACATCTTTGAAGATCTGGCGGCATATTTAATGAAATAACACTCATAACCTGAATTGAATGGTTGATGTGGCAAGGTAAGTTCATCCCTATTTAAATATCTAGAACGATTCTGAACAAATTCATTCTACACACAAGTTTGAGTTCTAGAGAATCCTAAGGAGTGAAGTGAATGTCTTGAGACTATACTGACCCTCATATTATCAAAACCAGGTTAAACAAGCTGCAGAGGTATGTGTGCAAGTTTGTCAATTCGTTGGTCGTAATTTATATATATGCATCTAATTTTCTTGCATAGTCTCTAAACTGTGTTATAGATGCAAGTAACATTCCTTCGAGAAATCCAACCACCAGATGCTCACCAAGGGAACCCAAGCTAAAAGAAGTTGAAATAGGTGAAGGTTCTTCTCCAGGGACCACGAGACAGTTGGAGTATGCTCCCATGGTGGAGCCTGTCATTAAAACATCAAAAAAGAAATATTTTGTCCAGTCATCGGCCTTCGGTGATACAAAATCAAGTACTGGATCCAAATTAATTCTCCCATAGTGGGGGGACCTCTTCAACAGAATTATCCAGGAAGAATACCCGGAGTATATCCCACACAATGACCTAGACGTAAGGGAGCTCGATGACCAAGTGTTCCCGAACATTCGATGGTCATATCTACACATGATGGTCAATAGAACCCCAGTTTTCCCTTGCATGAAGGTTCTAAAATGGCTAATCAACCATACGAACATGTAGAAGTGCTTGATCAACGATGAGAATGGCGGGTGTGTCGGAGTTCTCCTCTCGACAAAAGTCCATAAATACTACAAGCTCATAGACCCATAGGAATGGATAAATACAGACTTCATGTTGAATTTCTATGAATTCCATGACACCAGCTAGTTGATGGCCTCATGGTGGAAGGAGGACAAGAATTTCACTAACCATAGCAATGGTTGGTATGGGACAATTAACCTGAGGGAGCCATACATCTATTTGATGGCTCCCATCTATCGACTATATGGAGAAAAGGATTGCTCCAAGTTTTCCGAAGTATGGATGCCTTTGGCATACACAGTGGCAATCTCCAGGAGCAGCTTCAACTAGGGAGCAATAATTTCTAAACAATTGAGCAACTATGTACAACAAGCTCAGACGTTGAAAGAAGGGGAAGCAACCACTTTCTACATGGTCTCGTACCTTCTCGATGTCATTTGCACAAGGAATGTCTTTGTCGGAATGAATTTAAGTTGACATGTTGCGGAGCTCCCGATCCATGTCTACTTCAGCATACTATGGGAGAACACTGAACAGGTACAAAAATTCTTACGCACTCATCTGCAATGAATTCATCGCCCGCATTCATTTTATTATTTTTAAGAAGGAATGCCCAATATTATCTACAACAACCAAGAAAATGGTAGATAAGGTAGGTCATTAGTATTTAGATGAATGCTCAACCTACATTAGGGTGTTCGAGGCCACTGGAGCACCACATCTCCCACCTGCTCATGTCCCAAACCGGCTCATTATGGGAGAAATTTGTTATCAGACTATCATGTAGGGTTATAACACCACATTAGTCAAGGACAAGAAGCGAGATTTCATACCCTACGGTTTCCATGTGGGGTTTTATCTAGTAAAGGATACTACTCGATCCAAACAAGAAGGGTTGAGCCAACTTGAATTCAAATTCCCAACAGGCCGATTCTACAAGCACGACCCTCAAGGCCCGATCCTCCAACATGCTTCATAGGTATCATCATGTTGTTCATAAGCTCATGATAAGTTTGAGGATGAAATTTTCACAAAGTGTACCCAAGATTGGGACAAGGTGGTACAGAGAATGGCCAACCCAAATATGGCCAGGTTCAATCCCATGAGCATGGATGAACAAGTGGAAACAATAGATCAGTCGGCTCAAGAATCCCTCAGAGCTAGGGAAGAAATCAGAGAGACAAAGATGACAGAGGCACAAAGAAGGGGATTACTCTTTCTATAAGGGGCACAAATAATCATTGATCAATTACAAAATGACCCTGATCTAATAAAAATGACTAGGATTCCCGTTGATGACCCAATCGAAAGTTGAGGAGAACCAAGTGGCCTAGAGCCAATGCAACTTGAAGAAATCATCGGGTCAAAAAACCCTGAAGTTCCAACACCACAGATCAGATCATCTGTGGAAATTTCAACCCAGCCCAAGATAGCGAGGACATCAGGGAGAACAATTGTACCAAATCTCTTGTTTGATTTGATAACCATCTACGATGATGAGGAGAGTTTGGAGGTGTCCCTGGTGACTCCAGTGTAGATTACAGAGGAGAAATAACCTGAAAGATAATCTACCTCGGTTCCTGAAGCTCTAGTATAGAGCCATCCGCAGAGCGAGCATGAGGTAGAAAGTGCCTTAGACACTGAGCCACTCGACATACCAGGAACCCCGAGGGATAGCTCGAGGGATGAGCTAGGATTGGGCAGATAGGAAGAACAAATTCCACAATAGGAAATCAACATTTCAACAGTCGATTGTCAAGTAAGTATCAAACCTACTCCTAGTTCCTCAGTTTTGGCCGATACCTTACCAGCCGATGAGAAAAAATCTGAAGTCGATCCATTGGGACATATAAAAAATGTTTAGGAACCCAACCTAGAATAGATATACACAGTCGGGAGCCTAGGAAATACTCTAACTTGGGGAGAACAACAAATCCCCAAACCTGTTAATGAGGTTGTCGATATACAAGAAATTTCCTACGACCGAAAGAGGAAATCCATCATGAAGAGAACCACTAAGAAGAGGAGGCTTACATTGGACAGCTTGATCCTCATAATCACAGAGGAAAAATTGATCAACACTGAGCACGCCAAGACGTTTGATATTATCAGCGCAGGGATGGCTATCACAGATGCCACCCTGGATAGAGAAAGAAAATATGAAGAGGATTTGGTCGTTGCGCTAAAGGAGTTGGAGCATCTGCGCCATTTAGAGAAATACTATTAGGACTCCACACAAGCCACGGTGTTTTTGAGAAATGAGTTCCAAGACACTTATGACAGATTCATGAATGAGTGGCACCTTTTCACTGTAGGGATAGCTGACTTCCAAGAAGACACCCTTATGGCACTAGCGACCTGCAAAGACATGGAAAGATGGTATGAGAAATCCCACCAAGAAATGGAGAGGATTGATTACATCAGCATGGTTCAAAAGGGCCGAGACGTCGAAGAGCATGACATTCGGGTGCTACAGGACAACAACATAGATCGGATAAAGAAGGCGTTCGAATACTGGATGAAAATGGCCCAAGAATCTCAGTTAGAGATTTAATAAAAATGTGTCGATTGCGAAAGGATCTGGGTCACGATTAATCGGGAGATGAAAGAGATCAGTCTCCCAGAATTCATCTCACCCGAGGACTTTGTCGACTTGCATGACATATTCAAACAACATTCAGAACAAGAATCGGCGTGGACTGCAGAGATAGCAAAGGTGGCGAGCATGGCGCCAGGTCAAGTACAATAGTTTGGGGAGCACCCGATCAAGGCTCGAACAATATTACAGTAGTTAAGTGTCAAAATAGTTAAGTATAGGGCACAGGAAGTATAATTAAAAGAAATCCTTTTGGCCCTGATGGACCAACACAGATTCTCGTATTCCAACACATGCGAAGAACTCTTCATCAAATGGTCATATTATGAGAAGAGTTATCCACTTCAGTGAAACCATTTGATGACTCTTGGAAGACAGAGAGATGGAAGTGCCATGTGGCGATGTTTTGTTTTACTTAGATTACACTTTTGATAGTTATTTTTAGTTAATGAATTGTTATAAATAAGAGGATCGACCTAGAAATGGTCGATGGTTTTGGAAAAGACCCTCATTTATGGAATTGTAAATAACTATTTCCGAACTACCTTAATTGAGAAGTATTGTTTAGGACCGAAGACAAACTTATGTTTTTCATCAAAGGTGTGTGTGATTGGATCTAAGGAGGAATTATTTTCGACTTTATCTCATGAATAGATGTTGTAATGTGTAAGATTTTTTGAATCTATTGATAAGTTAGCTGATTCAATATTTTTTGTAATTCTTGTTCTTAATGATGGAAATCAAATTGGTTTTTTAGTATGTGATCAATGATTAGAGCTAAGGAAACTATTTTTCTTTCCATCATTTTATTGCATGTATGTTTTCTTTCGATAATTGTATCTCAATCAATAATTGAAATACCAACAAGTATATGTATTAGTACTAGGCTTGTCACAGGTGTGAAAATCTTTGTCTGCTTTCTTGAGCACAAGGGTTATCCCAAGCTCAACCTTCTTCAGTAGTTAATATCCCCCCCTTTTACCAGTTGGTTTATACCTGCACACATATTTTTATCAAACCCATCTAATAAAATAAAAACACAAAAAGAGAACGTTTAAAATGGAGGAACTTTCACAAGAAGATATCCTGTCAATCACTACGTAAATCCCATCGATTATTTGGCCGGATCGAAAGATCTAGAGAACAATTCCACTATCAAATGTTGTATAGTCTAATTGGGCCTCGATGGCAGGTTTGGTTCCTGTTGTTGAGTTAAATGGATTTAGGACCCCTCAACAGGGTATATGGTGTGGTATTTTTTTGAGTTATGCCACACTACTTACAGAACTAAACAAATTCATTTCCATATAATTCACCACCATTGTCAGTCTTTAGCACTTTAATCCTCTTCTCTATCGAGTTTTCCACAAGAGATTTAAACTCCTTAAATCTCTCGAAAACCTCTAATTTCTTCCTTAGGAAATATATCCATGTCTTCCTGGAAAAATCATCTATGAAGGAGACATAATACAGGGATCCACCAAGTGAAGGAACTGTAATCAAGCAAAACACATCACTATGCACTAGTTCTATAATCCCATTTTCCCTTATTGCTCCAGATACGAACCTCACCCGACTTTGTTTCCCATATATACAATGTTCACAAAAGTCGACTTCTAAATCACATTCAGGAAAACGTTTGAACATACCTTTTATTTTCATAGATCAAAGTTCTTTTTCTCCAATGTGTCTCATCCTCTCGTTCAATATCCTAGATGGGTTGACTTCATCATGTCTTGTTGAGTCGATTTGAACTGACTTAGCTTAATTCAAGTCGTGTTGTTTCAACATCGATTCGAGTCAATTCACAATCAAGTAGATTTCAGGAGAAACAATGTTTTTGCATCCAGTTGATTCGACATTCCCTAACATCTTGTACAGGGTACCAATCCAAACTCCTCTCATTAATACCATCACACCTCTAACCATCTTGCACGAATCCTTCTAAAACATAGTATGTACTCCTACATCACTCATCTTGCTTACAGATATCAAGTTTCTTTCCAAACCCGAAATGTGTAGCACACCTGAAAGGGTTCTTTTCCTCCCATTCTATTGTGTTATTTAGACTCTTCCCCGTATAAAAATTATGGTTGTCGAGTTGTCCCCAAAGAACACATCACCCCCATCATATTGTTCATATTCACAGAACCATTATTTATGCGGTTTCATATGATAGGATTCTCCTGATTCAATCAACCAAAAATATTGATCTTGTTATAGAGCAAGTTTTAAGTTGTGAAAATCCCAACCCAACCACAAGGAAAGTGATACAACTTGGGAATCATACACCCAATGTCACCTCGATGTAGGTCCTTCATTTCAAGGGTGACTAGGTCACTCTAGGGAAGAGATCCTAGTGACCCTAAGGGGATTGAGATGAAGATGGAGGTAAATGGAAGTGAATCCCCTAGAGGTCAAATATAAGTATAATAAAAGGTAGGGAGAGATGCCTTTCAATTCAAGTAATTGTTGGTCCACACGTATAGTACTTCTCTGGATGATTGTACCTACTTGAGACACAAGAAAAGACACTTTGCAATGATAGATGTTAGTTGGATCAGACAGTTAATATTGTTGTCCCTAATTTGAAGCAGTATATATTAGTTTATATCATCAAATAAAACATCTAAAATCATCATATAAAGATCTAGACTAGTTAGGTAAATCAGCATCAAACTTAGCAATGAATATAGGCTGAAAATTGGCACTTACGAAGCAAGAAAAGATGATTGTTGTAAACATGTATTTTCTGCAGAAAATTTCAGCCTTATGGATGTATCATTCAGTGGCATGAAGTAGAAAAATCAACCATGGAAAAGTGCCAATAGGTAGCTCAAAATATGCGCCCTAGTTAGTAGAGTAAATGAGCAAAGTTAGAGAGCTAGTCTAGAGTTAGTTTAGGAGTTATGAGAGTTTTAGTAGCTAGGGTTATGCATCCCTAATGGCTGTAGGTTAAATTTTGTAACAACAATTAGAGTGTTGGGAGAGAGGGGACGCACTAGTGAGGGAACACTCCTCTCAATGAGACAAATCAACTTCAAGCAAGAAACCTTTCAAAAGACCAAAAATTGTGTTTCCCAAGGATGTGATTTTATATATCTAATGCAAAAGAGTATGAATAGTGCCTTTACTATTGCGTTAATGGAGTCTAATAAACAATATCTTAGAGAAGCAACCTCCTTGTGGGTGTAATCCCTTTTACTTCCCAAGGCAAGTTTCTATATGTTAGGGTTCAAGCTAAGAGGGTGTATGCCCTTATACGTCTCTTAGAAAACCCTTGTATAATCATGAGATGGAGAAAATAAAATGATGAAGGCCATGGTGGGAGTGTATACCCTTATACTTCCCACCTATCTCCTAGCATAACAATACTTGAACTTGAAAGATGATATCATAATAGTAGAAAACCATACTAAGTCAAGAAAAATGCCAAGATAATCCACCACAAGATATAGAAAGCATCATCCAAGGATAGCACTATACTTCCATCAACCATTCACGAATAGATAACCATAAACAAGTGCACAAGAGATGAAAAGATCCAAGTGTGGAGAAAATTTCATACCAAGGCCTTTCACAAGAGGGAGAGTTATGTTTAAAATGAGATCTTATGATCTCTATTTATAAAAAATGTAGCTAACATAGTTTGTCCACAAATTAAGGAGTAAAACACAATATTAGGGGTCAACAACCCTGATCTTTCCCCCTTAACAAACTAATATTAAAAAATTCACTTAAAATTTCACTTTTGCAAAAATAAAACGCTAATTTAGGAGGATGTCACCCCTTCAGGGGACGTTTTTCCACTTTGAGGAAGTCGTTGGTGTTGGAGAAGCATGGATAGGCCTCCAAAGGCCACATGTCAAGAATATAAGCACTCTCATCGTGGTGAAAAACCTTCTCCTCCTCAAAATTACATGTGTCAAAGAGTGGCACCTCACCACCATGCCCTAGTCCCCAAAATCATGATGTTAAGCTCAAAAGTGGAACGTTTTTCCCCTCCTAGGAAAATCGTTTGGAAAGTAAGGGATGGGCTAGGTTTTCCAGGTCATCATAAAGGTCGTCCAAGTCTGATCTCTCTCATCTGGCCTGTGGGCCCCTGGCATCCAACATGTGGGCTCGTATCCCCATGGAAGCCCAAGCTAGGCTTGTTCTCCCAAAATTGTCCACCAACTAGGTCTTGCAAAGACAAATGAACACGTCGTCCAAGGATCTCAAGTCATAACATCATGATAGGTGAATCAAATCAATAAATAAGCCATCCAAGCATGTGCATCAAAAATCAATATATCAAACAATTAACAACTCAAAGACACTATGCGACTTGTCAAACTTAAATATGGGAGGGTTTACGAGGTGTCCTATTGGGTAGGTATTTCCCTAGGTCAAGGAGAGATTCCAAGATATCCCTCTCTAAGCCATGTAAATTGGATGAATTGGTAGGGGTTAAGACTCAATGGGCACATGGCTCATGACATACAAGTGGTCGTAGTGTCTCATTCATCGGTTCCTTTGTAGAGGATGTGTGGTACCTTCGTCTACAAATTCACTTTTTCCAAGCCCATCAATTGTCTTTTATCTTTCTTTCTTTGTATTCTCTTTCATAATAGCATAAGGAGATATTAAAGGTCACTACCCTAGCATGGTGACCAGATGAGGGAAATATCACCCATAAACACCTAGAGGAAATGAGAAGGTTGGCTCATGATGAGACCCCCTTTCTCTCAGCCATGCAACTGAGAGCCATTTCCCTAGTTTGGTGACCAAATGATGACAATGTCATACCACTAGATATTTATGGACATGATAGGTTGTCTCGTGATGAGACATCCTATCCTTCAAATAACATTTCAAGAATTATTTATTATATTGTGGGTCCCCTTTATTCAAAGATAAGTGTTTCATTTCTTTCTTGGGTGATCCCTTGGTGAAGCATCTAGAAGGTTTATATAAGGATTTTATCTTTTACCAACACCAACCCCTATGGGCCTTTATCCCCTTCTTCCCATAGAATGAGGGAAAACCCCTTCTTGGGTCAATACACCCTAAAATCTCAAGAGATAAGGAAATGGAGGGGGATACTGATGGAAATTGATAAGTATGGTCGGGAATGGTATGATGGATCATTAAGGGAGTTCCCAGTATCAATTAAGGGAGTTTCTCCCATTATTCCTTCGACATGTGTATCGGTTGGGTACCTAGACAGACCGTTGTCCATTGTTCTCGATCCACAAGAAGATCTTCCATTTTAAACTTCCAAAGCTCAAAATTTTGGCCATTGAATATTTCTATCTCTATTCTAGAATTGCTCACTATTCTTTACTATGATCTTTATAACAATTTATGACTTACAAATCTTACTGTACCTAGGAATTATTTCTTAGATTCAATATTTGCATATCAAGATATGATATACTATCCAAAGCATTACACCACTCTGATAACTCACTTGTCAGGGAAGAACTAAGCTTTGATACCACATGTCAGGAAATATAAGGCACTTCCACACTAATCCTAGCATAAGAGAAGAAGAATTTAATCAACAATGCATATGAAATAAGCAATCACACAGTACACCGAGATTTTACCCTGGAAACCCTTAACTGGGAAAACCAACATTATTTTGAGCATTCTACTCTCTTGTTTTCTTATTCATTCAAAATAAAAGGTTACATGTCTAACCTTGATCCACATCTAAGACACAATTGACATCATACCCTCTTTCACAGGAAAGAACAATCATGTAGCCAAATCGACTTACATATGCATGACCAACAACCTACACTTACACATGCATTAACCTACAAAAGTGTATTCTATGATCACCTAACAACA
>JASDQU010438500.1:0-17080 GCA_032191745.1 Picea mariana
ATTAACAAAAAAAAAAAAAATAGAATAGGAAAAATTAAAAAATCACAAAAACATAATAATGGAGTTCATAAATATTCCTTAATTATAAACCTGATTTTATTATTCAAATTATTGGTTTTATCATTCAAATAGTTGTAAGTTTGAATAAAATAAGAATAAAAAAAATCACAAAAAACATAAGTAAGCATATGAAACTTTTATTGGAGAAAATCATTAAAAATCACAAGAAAGGCTAATAAGCACATGGAGTCAATGTTTACCCTATAAACCCTTATTGGAGAAAATAAATATTCCTTAATTGTAGACTTGATACTATTATTCAAATTATTGATTTTATTATTCAAATCAGTGTAAGTTTGAATAAGATAACAGTTAAAAAAAAACACAAGTTTTTGGAGAAGTTTGAGCAGACTCAGTAAATATTCCTTAATTGTAGAAATGATTTTATTATTCAAATTATTGGTTTTATTATTCAAATCATTATAAGTATAAAAAAATCACAAGAAACACAAATAAGCACATGAAACTCTTCCAAGGAGAAAATCATTAATAACCACAAGAAACACTTTGTTTAAAGCATTTTCCAATGGAGCTCTTCAAGCTTTTAAAGAGGCTTCATCACATCAAACACAATTGGAAAATACCATGGTTTATCCAATACCATGGGCATGTAAACCACCAACAGTAAACTCATCAATGACCTAATCAAAGTTATCTTAACTATGAGAGAGTCAAAATTAATATAACATTATCCCTTTTAAACTTGACTTGGTATAAACACCTAACCCCCTCAAAGTTTATTAACTAGGTATTCGGGACTTTAGACAGGTGATCCAACAAAGTAACGCATGCATGTCTATACAATGTTTGAAAACCATATTCCCATTTACATATATGATTAAATACAACTCCATAAAAATGCTTACATTTGTATGTTTGAGCATGTGATGCTAGAAGCCTCTACCTACTTCATTACATGCATTGTGTCTACTCCAAATACAATTACCAAATACTTCTCAATCAAGTACAATTGCCTACTTCTTTACCTACATCCCTCTCTACTCCAAATACATCGAGCTAAATCAAACACTCCTTAACTGAGTACTTCTGAACATTGAGTATCCTATTGTACGTTCTCCAACACTCCACATCAATGCTTGTAATGAATTTCCATGTGCTTTCCACCACTAACACGACATGGGAAACATATCTCATGCTACAATGGTGACATATTCTCTCCCTTGATATATATTAATACCTGGCCACTCTCAACAGAGATTCCAAGTCTACCAAGCTTTAATCCACCATCCAATGAATTCCTAAGCAACTCTCGCTAGAGATTCCATGCCTATCGATCTCTAATACAAAATTTATAAATGATCATAGTAAGAAAAGTAACATCAACAATAAAAAATAAATCGCAAAATGCATAAGAGATTTTTTTATCCTAGAAACCCTTCATTAGGAAAACATGTTTTCTCAAAGATATATCTTCATTTACTTTGTCCAATCTATCCAAGCCCACCAAATAGCAGGCTACTCAAGGAATTTTATAGTGGAACTCTTAAAGTATTTAAATAGGCTTCATCACATGCTAATACCATGGACCTGTAAGCCACCAATGGTAAACCCATCAATGATTGAGTCAAGATTAACCCAACAAACTAGTTACAATTAGTGGGTGTGGTTTTAGAGAATGACTTAAAATTGTTTTTGATTGGTTGATAGTTTGTACTCCTCGAACATAAGTGATTAGAATTATATTGAGAATGAAATGAGATACAAAAAAAACTATAGTGGATAACACAAAAATACATTGAAATCCAACTTCTATTAATAAATAAAATAACAAAATATTACATAACACAAAATGGTTAGAATGGTGGTAGCTTATCTCTTAATAGAAACATATGTCAACTATGCTCATTCATAGAAAGATCATACAATGGGACACAAAAATGTCCTCTTAACATAAAGAAATAACCCTAAAGGTCCAAAACCCTAACCCTAGGAGTAATGCACCAAAATCTTTGCGAGCCTCTAGGTGGTTAGTTGATGTGTCAACTTCACCGGGGCACAAATTTTTCATACAATCTTTGTTTGGGGGCATTTAGTAGATCGTTGGAAAGATCCAATTGAGAAGTACAAATATTAGCAAGGCCTAGGAATTCCATGGAAACCCTAGGTGATTCAAATTGGATCATTATATAATTTTTCATTTATCTCAGTACTTTCTTGGTGGAAAAAATTGAAGGAATCAACTTGAAAATACATTTTAGCAGTAGGTCCCAATTTGAAAAATTGGGTCCAAAAATTCATATAAAATAATCTGGATCCATTTTGAGGAATAAAACGACATTTTTTTTTTCTTCAATAAGAAGCCATATTACACACCGAGACCTTTCCAACGGTGCAAGAATCACCTCAATCCAAGCTCGTCTGAAAATTTTATGCCTCCCTCAAGTTGGCCTACCTTGTTGACCACCATGGTATGAGTGGATGCCAGGTTAGCCCTCGTTACTCATGCATATGGGGCTAGCCACATGTGGAGTTTAAAGAATATCCTAGAAGGTCCAAAACCTTATCAAAATTAAGGGTTGAGGAAGTCAAAACCCTACACCTATATGGCTATCAGGCGATGTTAAATATATATTTGCTAGGAGGAGAAGGGATTCCAATATTTTTCATTGTATCTTGTTCCATAGCTAAGAAAAAAATCCGAGAGTGATATTTTTAGAGCATAACATAGGAGGGGGGGATTATGTAGCATTTTTTAAAGCCACAATGTCAAAAGGTAACTCCATAGTGAGTTCCCATTCCTTTCTATGTGCATTTTGTAATTGAATCATAAAGAGCAGAGCATAGGCCTCACCTTCTAGTTGGGTTTTATCCCATATTGGGTTTCCCAGGTCAAATATTGTTTTCATTAGTTTGGATGGTGTATATTTTGTGCATGTTCTTTCATGTTTATATTTCAGTTATTTCTTAAATTAAATCCATAAGCTAGAGATAATAAATCTAAGATTTTAGAATATTATAAGATCTATTGTGACACACTACTCCAATGGAATATCCATGGTAGTTTATATATCATATTGGTATTAAAGTAGTTATATTTTGGGTATTTGTGGGAAGTTTCAGGATCCATGAATAAATTTAAAGAGAAGTCACAAAAACCATATCCATGGCGGACAAGTCATTCACAATAATCCCTAAGATCCAAGAGAATAAATATTTGTGAGGCTATAATCATAGGTCACCAATATCAACCGCAATATCAACCTCCTCATGGAACCTCTAACAAACAATCTTGGATTTATCATATAAGTTGGAGGCTCGAACTCATAGATCAATCAGACAAAAAATTGGGAGAAAGTGAAGACCCAGAAAAGGAGTTGCGAAAATAACTCGAGAAAGAGAAGTCGATTTATAGGGCCATAGAATTTTCACGGTATTTATTCAAGATGGAATCAAAAGTGGACATAAATCCATACTAAGATGAGATCGATGCATTAAAATTGAATCATTGGTTGTAAGAACTAGAAGTTTATTTCAACGTTCACCATATAGATGAAGAACAAAAAGAAATCACTTTCCAGACTAAAGTTAGAGGGACATTCTTTAACCTAGTGGGAAATCCATACAAAAACACTTAGGCTAGAGGGTTATCCACCAGTAACTAGCGGGGAGGACTTCAAAACCCTCATTAAGTCTCAATTCTACCCTATTGGGTATGTAGAGGACCAATGGATCTAATTGCACTACTTTAGTTGGAGGAAAGTGTAGAGTGTACAAGGGTACACCATTGAGTTCAGAAAGATGGCCATCATGTTGGTTATCTCTCCCAAGAACCCATATGTACTCCTCAAGTATATGGGGGATCTACATAGTCATCTACAAAATAAAGTGATTTTTTACAAGCCAAATACAATGGACAGAGCATGTATACAAGAACAATATCTGGAAAACATAGGCCACAATAAAGGGAATCCAAGAAGTTCCAAGAAGAAATAGCACCAGGAAGCTTCCAATGAGGGAAAGAAGAAGTGGAAAGGGGGAAATGATAAGAAGATGGAATCCACTACAAATCATTGCAAGGATCCCAACAACCATTGTAACCATTGCAATATTTATGGTCACACTGAGGAAAAGTGTTGGAAACTACATGTAGAACTAAACTTGAAGAAATAGAAGAAGGATGAAAAAAAAGGAATATTCTAGCTACGAATTTGAGAAATCAAGTTGAAAGAGCTTCGATGTGGATTAAAATATTGTTTCCACACCAGTTCAAAAGGAGGTGAATCTGAGTTTCCCTCATCACCAAGAAGAGAAGTAGATGACCAAACTCTTCCACATCAAGATGTAGGTCAAGAATACCAAGATAAATGCACTATTTGACTTCGGTTCATATGATAATATCATAGCATGGATCTTGTAAGAAATATTGGATTGGAGGTTCGTGAACATCCTATCCCATATCCATTGGGATGGGTAAACAAGGATGAAAATATCAAGGTAACGAAATAATGAAGACTAAATTTGTTGTAAGTGTTGATTTTCTTGATCAATTGGAATTGGACATAGTACCCCTTGATGTATGTGGAGTAGTATTTGTGTAACAAACCCATGGTGGGGTGTTGGCCCTTGACCAAGTTTAAGAGTACTTGGTCATACTTGACCACTTTTGGGATTGCGACAACTTGCAAGGAAGGAGCGCAACGCGAAGCAGAAAATAAGGAAAGGGATGTCGGCTTGTGGGTTTACCCACGTTTAGGCCCATTTTGTAATCTAGTCCATTTTAGGGTTTTGGGTTGATGTAACAGGAAAGGGATGTCGGCCTGTGGGTTTACCCACATTTAGGCCCATTTTGTAATCTATAAATAGGCAATGTAGATAATAAGATAAGGAGGAGATAGTAATGTAGTACATCTATGTGATGTATGAATGAAATCTTAGTGCTAGTAATTGGATCTGTGTGATCGGATTTATCTTAGAGTGCTCTATGCATGAGATCAGAGAGCTAAGTGCAGGTTGTTATAGTCTGAAGAGCAAGGAAGAAGGATCTAGCAAGCTGCATAGATCTTATGTCCTGTGCAAAGTAAGGGTCATTAGAGCTATGTGATGTAACTGCTTGATCGTGATAACATAAAGAAGGCTTTGTGGATGTATCCCCAGGGTGGGGGTGAACCATGGTAACTATGTGTATAGTGCTTTGTGCTTTTCTCTTTTGTATTTATCTCTTTCTTGGCTAAGTGCTTGATGTGATTAAGTAGATCTATTTATTCTCTGTATTTTTGATGAATGAATGAAAATTAGATCTGATATATGAGATGCTTAGTGCTTGATCTGTTGAATCTAACCTATATTTCTGTGGATAAGTACTGAATCATTATTAGTATAAGTATTCACTGCAATTCCTTGTGCCTTTTGCGAAGTATATTAATGAATGTATGCTAAGGAATAACTGTTGCTAAGTGCACTATAAGAAAGATAATCACAGATTTGTGTCCCAGCTAAGGTTGCAGACACCTGAGTCTTGCAACCACCCCTGCCTCTACCTCGGGTGAGACTTCATCTGCTTCATAGGTGTTGTCGAAAGGGCCAGTAGTTAGGGATTTGTTGGTGTGCTCTTAAGCATTGAACCCTAGGTCTGCCCCTGTGCCAAAAAATGGTTTCATTGCCAGGACTGGAACTGTGATTGCTGGGAACTGAAGAAGAAGAAGCTTTGCATGAAATAAGCTCTGTGTGTAGATCTGTTGCTCTAGTGCGCAATGTTTTGTTTGACCTGAGAATCTTTGTGACAAGAAAAGAGGTCATATCTGAAGAAAAGAAGTCAGATCTGTGAAGAAAAAGGTAAGATCTATAAGATCTATTCCTTAATAAAGGTAAGAATAGTTAAAAGTCTTAGATCTGAAAGCTTTGTGCTCTGCAGAAGTAAGATAAGTGAAATTTTTTGTTTCTAAAGCATGGACCTAGGTATGTTTGATAGATTCTTTCCTAGCTTCAAAACTAGGGCATTAATAGATGAGAGAAAGTTTGATATGAATAGATCTAATAAATATAGTGATAGATATGTTATACCTATGCATTGAAAGAATGTCTGGACTAACAAGTGGATGCAAGATCCTAGATTTTTTTTTTTGCAGGCTAGCCACCATGATCCTGGTGCGCAATACAAAAGGAGTTGGGGAACATCTAAATGGACGAGAATATTAACCCTCTGTTATAGTTGCAGACGATCGGAACATCTTTCTAAAGAATGCCCTGGGAGAAGACCTAGTTGCCTCAATTGTAAGGCTATGGACCATGAAGTATTGGATTTCCCTAGAATAATTGCTAGGCTTGAGAAGATGAATATGGAACAAGAAAACCCTTAGGGAGATCAAGAGACCAATATTATAGAAAAAACTCATAAAGAATCAGAAAAGATATTGCTACAGATGAAAGATAACTTGAATGACCACCGAGATGTTAGGCTATCAGAGATCTTCAAAGAAAAGGATAAAATCGAAGCAAGAATAAGGGAATTTGACATTGACTGTACTCTTGATGAGGAAGCGCAAGTGAAAATTATTCCATAAATAACTTGGGAAGCTATAGGGAAGCTTGCCATGATCCCTTCCCTAGGAGGAACAAGTTTCTTCAGAGGAAAGCTAGTAAACCTATGTGGAAGGCTCGCCCAGATACCTATGACTGTCAATGGAACTTCAACAGAGGAAGACTTTGAGATCATTAAATTTTTTGAAGACAGTGTCCCATTTACCATTCTCATAGGAAAACCCTAGATTGATAGAGAACAAGCCAGACGAAGAGAACAAGAGAAAGTTTTGGAACAAAAGAAGCAAGAGTTAAAAGACTTTATGGCCAAAAGGATCACACACTTGATTGAAGAACAGAAGAGAAGATCGCAGATATTTAATATCAGTACCTCCGATGTCGAAGCTAAGAGAACACTTGAGGATCCACAGAAGATCGAGTTACCTATTTTTGATACAGAAGAAGTATTATCAAGGAACCCTAAGAAATGTTTTCCACGGCGCGAAGTAACTAAGACTACAGAAGATAAACATTGAATGGTAAAAGAATTACTGAGATGAAACTCATTGGGAAGAAGGCTAGAAATTTAATAAAGAAAAGGGCTAATATTGTAAGGTTGCAAGAGGTTCTAGAGGACGCTTCGCAGCAAGAAGAATTGCAAAATTGGAGCTTCGTCGAGATATCAGAACAACGACATAGAATAATTTTCCATGACAAAGCAATATAGCCGTTGGAACCGATATACCCGTTCGACCGCCGCTCCGAACGGATCGAAAATCAGTTATGGGTTACCACTAGATCGTTGGATAGCACCAGAACAGATAGAACGAAGTTAATGAAGGCCCCATGTTCGTTGCAAGAAGACCGTTGTTGATATTGCCTACTTAACCTGTCATTCCATGCACCGAGAATACTTTTTTCTAACTGAGCATCTGAGCGCGAACCCTAAGATTTACATACCCTGAGATCAGTTCCTTACTATTCACTATTGTCTCTGAATTCCTTTTGCACTCGAGCCAGCTGACCCAAGTTTGTATGTCAAACGAGCTCAATGCTGCTGAGAAAATTGTTGAAGAAGTTCTAATTGATTTAATGGCTAGGAGAGTCATGTTAGAACACAGAATGTCTACAGGTGTACAGGCATCATCCTTGAGCATACTGCCATCTTCCCCCTCCACTTCTCGAGCAGGAACATCCCGACTGCCTTCAGAAAGATGATCTAAGCTAGGAAACGACTTCGCCACTATGAAGATGATCCCAAGCATCTTGCCTAAATATATCCCACCACTAAGTGGACCAGTGAATCAAGACTCTGTACCTAGAGACTTTGACTATGTTGTAGTCAATGCGTACCTCCCAAAAGGGGTGCGCGCAGTTCATACTAACTAGGAGAAGCTCACCACGCTGAAATTTAGTGATTTTAACCTTGGAGATCGCAAGGTATATAGTATGCTATCCCCACACAAGTATTTGACTATTACAAAAGGAAAGAACCCCAAGATTGTACCGTAGCAATGGACCCATAACCTTGCGTGGTCAACCCTCCTCAACGTAATGAATATTCCACATTTCGGGAGGCATCAGGAAGTAAATGCATGTGTTCGACTGTTGTTGTCCTGCTACCATGGAGGATACCTATGGTTGGACCAGTGCATCATCATGGATCTGATTCTGATCAATCGGATCACTAGGCTAAGCATGCAGGGCCCCGACCCACAGGAATTTTACCCTGGAAAGACTGCAGATCGTGCTCTCGCTCAATGAATAAAAGACACATATGGAGATCTGGAGAAAGGCACACGAGGTTACAAGGTAGCCTCCATTGAGAATGCAGTAGTACGCTTTGGTTGCCAGCCGATCGCAGGAAAGTTAGTCCGAATAAATAGACCTACACAGGTGACCGAATTTGTAGTTGACCTCGCAGGGAAGTGCGTGGAGGGATTACAAATGAACTAGGCGAAATACCTTATAAATCAGCTAGAGCTTGACTGTAGACAAGCGCAGGACCAAGGGTATGAGTTCCACTTTAGCTGGTTTCTCATACTCATTGCCTTCATCACATGGGAACTACCTGAGGGAGCCACGTTTCCAAAGATCGAACCCTTTGAACCCCTGGCCATGAAGTTCTGTATGTTGTGGTACTCCAGTGACATGAACAAATAGTGGCAGTCCAATTTCGTCTTCCATGCGTACTACACTCAGTTGAGGAATTCCATTTAGTCTACACCGTGCATTACACCCAACACTCTTCATAGGTTTCGACCTTTGATGAAATTCAGTGCAGATCGTCACTTCACCTACATCACAATGTGCGCAAACGAGCATAAACAACAACTCTAATCATATTACAAGATGACAGAAGATGACCTAGAGGAGATTACCAAGGAATGGTCGATAGACCTCCTTGTTGTAGCAGACCCTGCAGAGATGTCTGACATAGATAGCCCTGAAGCTATGCCGGATACACCAGGACCGCTCAAGACTAAGAAGGATGTCGAAGTTCAAGATATCCACATCACATCCACGAATACTGATTTACCCTCACCTCCGAAGGGAGGTGATGATGAAGAACTAGGGTGCACAGAAGTTGAACAAAGAAAAGGCGAGGTTACCCTGCCTATGGATGAGGTAGATCCCTCCAAGAAAAGGAAGATTACCGCATCGAGGCCCTCATCCAGAAAGAAAACTAAGGCCACCTAGACCATGCTTAAGACTACGCTTATATAGGATGATTTTGACTTCTTAATTTCCGCCCTGAATGATGTTTCATTAGAGCTCGTGGAAAATCAAGAAGCAAAGCAGGAGGAACTATTCCACCGGATCATGGGCGAATTCAAGGAAGCACAGCAGGAACTTTAGTCTAGCCAAGCAGTTTCCAAGGCGTCGTTAACAATGGAAATATCAAGAGCATGCGATGAGCCCACACAGTTACGCCAGATCATCGAGAAATTCGAAGCTCGCCTTCGATGAGCTCAATAAGACATAGCAAAAGCCACCCAGGCTTTGGCACAAGAACATAGAGCACATGAAGAGAAACGGAGAAAGGAAGAAGAGGAGCAGCTTGACTTACAAGCGAAATGGGAGGAGGAAAAATCCCAATTACAGAAGAGCAAGGACCAGTGGCTAGAAGAGCAACTTGAAGTACAAGAAAGAGTTCACAAAGCACTGCGCTTGATGACGATCATAGAAGTGAATATGGAATATTGTCTTCCACAGCAGGTGACCCAACTGGAAGAAGTAATCCATCAACTTCAGCAACGCATCACGGATTTGGAGCTTTGCATAGTGCTTGAGACACCCCAAGAGACAAGAGATCTAAGAGAGGCAACTGCTCGAAGCGCAGTTGACCGATTAAAAACTTTGTCTTCGGAAAGTAGGCAACTACGCACCAGAAGCACCCAGACATATGAAACCCTCACAGAGAATCTAGAATTGCAAACATTGGAGGCACATCTCCATGAAGAAAAGCAGCATGCAAATGTGATACAAGCACAGCTGAAGTCCGTGACCCTAGTCAAAAGAATGAAGAGGTTCACATAGCAATGCACAACCCAACAATGATTACACATGCTACAAAGTAAAGTAATGGACGTCTCTCAACGATTGCAACCACTCCAAGAGAAGGCATGCCAACTGTTCGCCGAACTAGAAAGAAAGGGAGCTGAACTCAAACAGGGTGTCATCACTACAGAACAATGCCTGGAAGGACCACTCAATGTCAAAGTAATGCAATAATTTATTGAATAAGAGGTTTTTGCACTGCAACAGGTCGATGTCGCCTGTGCCAAGCTCGAGGTGTTTGAAGCGGAATTGGTCAGACTTGAGTGACTCGGGAGAAGTCACAGGTGAGTGTTGGGGGCCTGTTGGCCCTTGACCAAGTTTAAGAGTACTTGGTCATACTTGACCACTTTTGGGACTGCGACAGCTTGCCAAGGAAGGAGCACAACGCGAAGAAGAAAATAAGGATGCAAGACCTATTTTGGGGTCAATTTTAGGGTATTGGGTTGATGTAACAGGAAAGGGATGTCAGCCCATGGGTTTACCCACGTTTAGGCCCATTTTTTAATCTATAAATAGGCAATGTAGATAATAAGATAAGGAGGAGATAGTAATGTAGTACATCTATGTGATGTATGAATGAAATCTTAGTGCTAGTAATTTGATCTGTGTGATCGGATGTATCTTAGAGTGCTCTGTGCATGATATCAAAGAGCTAAGTGGAGGTTGTTATAGTCTGAAGAGCAAGGAAGAAGGATCTAGCAAGTTGCGCAGATATTTTGTTCTGTGCAAAGTAAGGGTCATTAGAGCTCTGTGCTGTAACTGCTTGACCATGATAATATAAAGAAAGCTTTATGGACGTAGCCCCAAGGTGGGGGTGAACCACGATAACTATGTGTATAGTGCTTTGTGCTTCACTCTTATGTATTTATCTCTTTCTTGGCTAAGTGCTTGATGTGATTAAGTAGATCTAGTTATTCTCTATGTTGTTGATGAATGAATGAACATTAGATCTGATATATGAGATGCTTAGTGCTCGATCTGTTGAATCTAACCTATATTTTTGTGGATAAGTACTGAATCATTCTTAGTATAAGTATTCACTGCGATTCTCTATGCCTTCTACAAAGTATATTAATGAATGTATGTTAAGGAATAATTGTTTCTAAGTGTGTTGTAAGAAAGATAATTAGAGATTTGTGTCCCAGCTAAGGTTGAAGACACCCGAGTCTTGCAACCACCCCTGCCTCTACCTCGGGTGAGACTTCATCTTCTTCACAGGTGTTTCCAAAAGGGCCGGTAGTTAGGGCTTTGTTGGTGTGCTCTTGATCATTGAAACCTGGGTCTACCCTTGTGCCAACATGGGGGCGTAAAAATTTCTCTCTTCTTAGGAGAATCAAAACCCCCATTTGGGGTTTCTATCCCATTATGCTCTTCCAAAGATTTCCAACCACGGTTTCCATGCTCTGAACATAGCTCAAAGCTCGCAAGTAGCCTCTCCCAAGTTCTTATGGTTCTTCCACCCATTTATACTCACATATGACCATGGGCTATCACCAGACGCCAAGACAACAGGCACCAAGAAAACCACTGCGTAAATCCTCCAAAGTGGAAAATCTCTGAAGTCCACAATATGACGTTGCGTATCCTTAGAGATTTTGATGGCCTTGATTGACTTTGGGACTTCGAAGTTCAAGATTTTTGAACACTCCAAAGGATTTTCTCCCTAAAGTAATATGTACCCAGAGTTACAGATCGAGTGCCACGCGTCCCTTGTGATCGACGATTATGATCTACTTTAGAACTTCGGCATTCGGAAGTTTCGAACACTCCAAACCCTTTTTCCTATGAAGTACTCGATACCCAGAGTTACAGATACAGCACCACGCATCCCTCGTGATCGACGACTGTGATCTACTTTGGGACATCGACGTTCGACAGTTTTGAAAACTCGAAAGCCTTTTTCCTCCAAAGTACTCCATACCTGGAGTTACAGATCAGACGCCACGTGTTTTCCCTGATCAACGGTTGATATCTATCCTTTTCCCCGCTTAGGGAAACTTGCATTCAACTCTTCTCTCTTTCCTATGAAGTGCTCAGTACCCAGTGTTACAGATTGAGCACCACATGTTTTATTCCAATGGATGGTTCAGATGAACTCTGGCTCTTCAGCCTTCGGGATTTCTTGTTCAACACACTCCCTTTTCTTCTGGAGTAACATTCCTCTGAAATGGTAGATCTTCTGCCACATGCCTCTTCCAATGGATGGCTGGGATAACTTCGGGACTCTGGCCTTTGGAAATCCTCGCGCCTTCACACTTAGATTCTCTTGGAGTGACTTCTCTTTGGAGTGCGGGATCTGAAAACACTTGTCCCTTTGGCTTGGACGACTCATATCTGCTTCGGCTCCCAACTCTTCAAGATTTTTGCGATGAAAACTCTTGTTTCCTCCCTGATTCGGTCAACGTTGGGATGACCACAGCCTCAATTTGATGGTCCAAGAGTATATATGTGACCCTATAGATCTATGGCTCGTAACTTATATTCAAGGGTCCCTTGGGTCCTAGAGTGTGCCACTCTAAGTGGGACACCTGGAAACACCATCACTCGACACATGGGCCCCCACATGAACTTGAAGTAATACACACGTCCCCTCATTCCAATGGTCGTTAGGGATCCCGAAGGATCCTTATATACACGGTCCACATTAACTTCAGGACTTCGGGGGTTTTGGTGTTACCAAACCTCTGTCCTCCTGAAGTGGTCAACATTGGGCTTACTATATCGTAAATCCGATGGTCGGGATATTCCTTGGGCATCCTCAGATCTATGACCTAGATTAACTTCGAGACTTTGGGGGTTTTGGTGTTACCAATCCTCCATCCTCCCGAAGTGGTCAACGTCGGGCTAACTGTATCATAGATCCAACGGACGGGATAGTTTTCAGGCATCCTCAGATCTATGACCTAGATTAAATTCAATACTTTAGGGGAATTCTCCTCCCGTACGACGAATATGCTCGATTCATTGGACCCATGAAGTCTAAAGGGCTCAAAGGTTTAACACCCACGTTCTTTCTCTAGATTTGATGATCGTGAAAAAATTCAGCTTCTTCGTAACTAATCTCATCCAATCGTCTTCCAAATGAAAGGATCTCTCCTTTCAAGAGTTAAATCTCACTATCCTACCTGAGATTTGTGAGCTCCTTAAGCACTTAGGTATTTTGCGCTAATTCTCCTGAACTTAGCACTTAGAGAAATCCTCCGCGCACCCCTTGCGCTCATTTATCAACTATAGAATAAAAGGGGGTTCTCGATATTTTCCCACCTCATAGAGACTCTATACATACATGCACTACCTCTTCTAATCTTAACCTACTCCTTCCTTCAGAACGACTGGGAGCGTCGGCATGCACACATGAGGCTATGCCCCAAGGTCAACAAATTCACAGTTCATTTATTTTAACTTGATCCACCACGGGGCTCAAGAATTTACATGTGCAAGTCAGAGAATTCCTTATTTTCTTAAATATACATTTAGGAAGAATTAGAGGGATAGGGTATAACCATTGAGAAAACATGCACATCCCTACAACATTTATAGGATATCCAACTTTAATTCACAGTTACCGCTTAAATACACAGAATATGAGAATACTTGTCTATTACAGGTTGTATCCAACTCAATGACAGTGGGTGTTCATCCTTCCAACCAACCATAGGATCAGAGGCATTCATTCTTATCACTCTGGCCACCCACGTACCAAGCCATGATATCACCAAGGAATTTATGCCAATTCTCATCGATCCTTTCTCTTTCGCATCTTCTGCGAGGTTTATCAGATGATTCCTCAACATCAAGCTCACAACCTTTTGCTCAGGTCTCATTCTCTGCATACTCTCAGAGATCTCCCTCTCTATCATGGCCTTGATGAGGTTTTTCGAATTCTTTCTCTGCATCGATCTCGTGGCCTTCGGCTCATTCTCCGCTTCTCGAATGTTCCTTGCATTCTCTACTCTTCTCTTCATATCCTCTTGCGTGCCTTGCACACACATCCATCCTATCATGTCTCCTCCTGCCATAAGGAAACCCAGGTTAGTATGGATCTTTCAGACCCTATGGTACTTCGGGATGAACTTCTGCAGCTAGACCATGCTTCTATTCATGGGGGTGGTTGAGGGTTCAACCACTAGTCCTTTTATTATTAATTATTCTCTTATAGTTCTCACATTCTTTCTTCTAGTGTTATCATGGCTAGTACTTTCAAGGTTTCACCCCCACACTCAGTTATTTGTAATTAAAAAATGATACATTTACAATGTTCCCATGCCACAACATGGTAATCCTAATTAATTATTAAATACAAGTTGGGGGAAACATGGGTATTACAATCCCCCCCCCTTTAAAAGGAACATCGTCCTCAGTGTTCTTTCTCAGAAACACTTGTCATGCTTTTCTCATTCAACCACTTTAGAAGTCTTGACCTTCTTCCTCGGTTAGGTCCTTTTTTCAAACTCTTAATCTTCGTCACCTACCTTCAATAATCCTTGGAAAACAAGCACATTAATCATAGTCTCATGCAAAAACATTTTACTGTTGCATAAAATTTCTAGGAAAATTTCATAATCTAGCACAATACTTATTTACGCAGTTTGTGGATTTGTATTCACATGGATGTCTTGTTATCCAGTTTCACTGTTTTTCCTTGACATACTTGTTGTGTGCATGATCCCAATCAATATTTTACAAGAACTATCAGATTCTCCTCTTCCTTGTGATCACTCACCCTCCAGGCCCAGGCTCAGGCATCCCCTTCTCTGTCATACAATTCCTCGGGTGATCTATCTTTCCTTGCCAAGGTTTTCTCACACAGGAATAATCCCAAATACTTTATCGAGCTTTACAGTCAAGGCGTCCCTCAGACTTTCTCTACCAAGGTTCCCCTTCGGCTTGTGTTACCTCAACACAACATATTCGAGGTGATCATGGGTTACCACAGGGTTCTCATGGCTCAGCAGTGGCCTCCTTCATGATTTTCAGTTGGATAACCTTCACTCATCCTTTTTGGACATATATTTTCTTTTCACCTGTATCACAGGCATACAAAATTCATGAGACATCATCATAGTTATAAATTTCATAATTTTATTACAAATCTGTCACCCACAGATTTTCCAATTTCTTCATTTATTTTCATATCTATTCTGCATGGAACCAGATTCACAAGCATGGGACTTTCCTCCCCATAGCAATTAGCTAAGTAGGAAATCGGTCTTCCTTATGGGCTTACAACATTTCCATATCCAAGACTCTTTCTTCCTGCAAGTCAACTTTCCTTAGCCAAACAAATTGTTAGTTTTCATGCACACTATATTTTCATACGATGCATACTAATAGTCCAAGTCATTTTCATCTATTCAGGATATATAAAGGATAAAGGAAATATTATTATTATGTAAGCATCCTATCAACATACTAAATTTTCAAAGTGCAATTCAAATATTAAATGACTTTAATCAATGTGTTAATGTTCATGGCCACATTTATACCTAATGCACCCTCACATTGATCTTCAAGCTGCCACACTTGGTGACAAGCACCCTACTATGGTGTGTTGGAGTTTAACCAACCTCTTCACATATGGCTTATTCCTCCTCGTTCACTCTTACAGTTGGGCTATGCTTCCTGCTATAGGCTAATCATGATTCCAAATCAACGCACATGAAACTAAATGTTTCTCTTGTATGCGCCCAAGCATTATTCCTTCATTAGTAACCAAGGTGCCCACACTCATGGTCACCCAAATTTTCTTTCCTTTGACATCCATACAATTTAAGTAAAATTTTTGGAAGGTCCTCCTTCCTCAATGGAAGGTTCATTGTCTTCCTTTCATGCAAACATGCACTTCCTCGAAGAAATACCATGCAATGTGATGGCTATGAGCACCTTTATTCCCATAGAAATAGTCCTTGCGACCACAGTCTAATGCAAAGTGTTAAACTCTATCTTCCTTGACTAGCCTAGAGGAACTCCATTTTCTCTCCATGCGACTGAGAGCTGTGACCTCATCTCTATTCTTTTTAGGTGCTATCATTTCTGCTCCCATGTCGAGGCACTATGATCTTGGCTAAACCCCTTTTCTGCAAATCGACGGTGTAGATCCATTTCCCCCCAGATCCAATGGCTACAAGAGATTGTGGAACCTCAAATAGCTCATGGTTTAATTCTCCTTCTGACCTCCGCAATGAATACGGGTCATTTGATCTATGATCGGATCCCAAAATCAAAACAACACTATATTGAATTTAAATTACGGGTACAGATCTCGATGTTAACCCATGTGCATATGTAATCTCCGCAATGATCATGGGCCGTCGATATTAGCACTCGATCGATTTTAACCACACGATTTATAGATAATAACAATGCCAACACAGAAGTGTTTGACTGAGAATTTAGGTTGATACAGAGCTTCGATGTGCTAAATTCAAACACAGAATCCAATCACAGTACAAGTTTTATGTGACATTAACACGTGGGTTCCTTGCAAGTTCGCCCATCGATCTTTCACACATCGATGATTCACAGCGATTGCGGAATCCCAATATGCTCTCTCTTTATCAGAGAGTTCAATCTCCGCAATATGAAAAGTTCTTTCCCAACTCTTTTAATTGTGGTCGTTGATTCTCCACCCCAACAAGATCAATGACATTGGTTGATTGCGGACCATGAACTAGCACATCCGTAAATTTCACCTTCGCGCTCCACAATGATTCCCAACCATTGATCTATGTTCACAAATCGATGGTTCATAGTGATTGCAGGGACCAATATGGAAAGTGTTCACCCAAATCTATCTAATCGTGGTCATTGATCTTCCACCCCGACGGTGTCAACAACATTTTTTGATTGCGGGTCATGAACTAGCATGTCCGTTAATTTCACCTTCGTGCTCCGCAATGATCTCCGACCATCGATCTAATCGAACGACTAGTGTTTGATCTGTTAACTCCAGTGGATAGTGATGTCGATTTGATGACTTTGA
>JASDQU010438500.1:32464-48709 GCA_032191745.1 Picea mariana
CCCCCATACTCTTTATCGTGGTTGGTCTACACACAACGATGCATTTTATTAATGATATGGGTGTTTACATATAAAAAAATAGGCTCGTTGGCCTTTAGCATCAATGATCTCCGGCCTAATAATCACATAATCCTTATGGATTATAATAACCTGGTTCACCAGCCTATAAAACATATTTACATTCACATTTACAATTGGGGTTCATCCTAGAGGTATTACATTTCCCTCCCCTTATTTATGCAATGTTGTCAGTGCATTATATACCATGTACAATTCAAAATTCTTCAAAAATATCCAAGCCTTTGCCATTGGAAGCTTTTTATCCACCTGGTGCTCTACTTTCAAGCACCAATTCTTGTATTCATATTGTAGATGGAAGTCATTTTCTCTATTCCATAGAGTTTCTTCAGGAAATAATTTCAGCTCACAGTTCCATTTGACACACCCTCGTTATGACAACTACCATGCCATAAGCACTCCTGAGTTGCCTCTTTCTTGTTTCACTCACCCTTCCAGGATCAAGTATCCCTTCACTACTACACAGTCCTTCAACGACCCATATTTCCAAGGCTTTCACACACAAGGAGAGCACCAACTCATTATTAGAACCCCACCAAGGTTCTACATTTATAGGGCTCCAGTGTCTCCAACAATAATTGTTCTTCCCAAGCATTCCAACTTTAATCAATATTATGTCATATGCATCACACACATACAGTTATCATGAGAGAAAATTATAAAAATTCCTTTAGAACTCAAACTTATTTCATAAGGAATTCAACTTTTCCCCAAAATATGAAATTCTATCTCATCATTTTTCATGGTTGTTGCAATAGTAGGATGTAGTCTTCCTTACGGATTTTAGCAAGCACCATAATGAATACCACTTTTCTTGTAATGCTTCCATCTTTCATTCATCCAACAAATTATCAATGTTTCATGTACATTATAATTTCATTGCAATATGTACCAAAACCTTACAAAGTGATCCTATAATTGTATATACCTATCAATTCAATCACAACTATCAAACAGTTTATTAACTAGAATGAATTATCATTCTTTGCATATGAATTTTCAACACTTATACTTTCCTTTTCCTAGAAATTATTATTTTGTTTCATGAACAAAAATTTCATGTAGTCAATGCTCATGTGATTACTTGACTTGCAACTTTCGAGTTGCAATGTCTAACAACTCCTGAAATGTTCTCAACTCCATGAGTTAGTAATATTTAAGCCGTTAGTATAATTATTTCCAGTAGATAACATATATGCATGCATTCACAAAAAAATCATTCAAGAAATACAATTATATCATGCATAAGTGCAACTCTACTACTTACTATGCATGAGTGAAACTCTCAATGCACCTTTGCATTGATTTTCAGAATGCTTTATATATAAGTCATGTATCTCACCCTTGGTAAATTGGGAGTCTAGCCAATGCCTTGAAACATTCTCCATACACTTTCTATTTTCTTCTCAATTATTTGGATGCCTTCCTTTTCAACCCGAACACTACACCAAGAATATAATTTTGCAGTGTTCAATAGTGTTAGCAAAAAGGTTGTAATCCAAATATTATTTAGAAGTAGGAAGTTCATTGGATATTTGTGTGGTACATATCCTTTTCATAACCATACTTTGTGATAACCAACCATGTCATGCTCTCATACATGACTACTTTTTCTGGCATCCATTCCTATAATAGGTTCATACCTTTTATTTCCTTGGTTATTAGCTCATAACCAAATTAACATGACATACTACTATGTCATTATATGCATTCAAAAACTAAGAAGATTTGATAATTATTGCAGGCCTTCAACCTTTACCACACCTAGTGGTATCTTATTCCCATTAATGCATTCAAATAATACCATAATGTGATTTTATAAAATAACTCTAGCTGAGGGAATTCTTACCTAAATTTCCTTCATCAATTATGCAACATAATTTTATAAAATACATACATGCATAGCTTCCATTAAATAAATTTGATGCTAGTTGATTAGCTAATGAAAGTAGAAGCTCCCATGCCTCTTTTATCAGTCTTATAATCAACACTTCATATTTTTTTTGCTTCCTTCCATATGCAACAACATCATCAGTAACACTTGCAAGCATGCAATAATTATCTCTTTCCAATTGATATTTGTATGCACTAGTAATGAGTCACTAGCATGCTCCTAAAAGAATTTTCATGTCAATTTCCTATACTATGCATGGTTGTCCAACAAGCCATAACATGTTTGTTGCTACAGTAATTGCAACAACCTCTTTCTCCTTGTATCACTTTTCTTTTTTGTTCCTAGAAATCTTCCATTCTTTCATGGATTCCTGAATCTTCTTGTGTCCTCACAGTAATCACTGTACATGAATATTTCTACCCTGAGCACTTTCTAGCCAAATAACTCTTTGCTTCTTTTGCATTTCTAGCCAAATAATGTTGATATTAAATTTCATCGTGTATCATTTTATGGATCCCTCTGATCCAACACATAGTTGGCCAAATTATAATTCCAAACATGTTGTCTTATAGACCTTGGATCTTCGAAATCCATTTAATTTTTTGGACTGAACTACTTCAACCCTTTCCTGGCTGAATACTTTATTACTTGTGGTTTCTTGCACCATTATCTTCTCTTTTCTTAGCCACCTAGCCTCAAAATTGACTTGGATATCCAATCACTAGCATACTATAAGGATGCAAATATGTCGTCTTCGTCAGCCGCATAGAATTAACTAGAAGTAATTAGCATTTCTTTTAACTTATCATCATAATTTCCAACGATACTTCCAACCTCCAAGAATGTCACTCATGGCTCTCTAGCACTTGAGATGGATTCTTGTCAGGTACCATCTCTTTTTCATTCTATACCAAGCGTAGAACCATTTTATTTTTCATGGTTCCTTATTGATTCCTCTTCAGAAATTCATTTCTTTTTGAAGTTCTTCTTGACTTGATATCTCCATGCTATAATCTTTCTTATCTACTTTGCACACTTGTATCCATATATTATGGTGATATTAATTTTCAGCATTCCACTATTACTTGGATCCCTCTGATCCAACTCCTACATGACCAATTATATTTCTAGTCATGGTCTTGGATTAACGTTGGATATTTAAGACCAATTTATTTATTGAAGTAAAATTGATTTAGCCTTTCCTTGACTGATCATATCAACACTTGGATTTTCTTGATGAACTGTTAGTTTCTTTTGTCCAGACCCATCTGATTTTTAACTTGACTTGCATAATCAACTTCCATCATGCCATATTGATTCACCTAGTCCTTCTTCACCATGTTTGATTTCTTTTGGACTAACATCCCAACATACCCTATCAATGAACTTATCCCTTTGGAATGTATTCAACAATCCTTCCCATTGTTTTCAGAGTTACCCAAATGTTGCAGATGACTATGTATAACTTGGTTCCAATCTATTGGTACCTTTAAACCATTTAATTTACTCATGAAATTCACCCAGTCTCTAATATATTTAACTTTGATTAATTCCTCTGCTAGGAGTTTTATTGCATCATTTTAGATCCAATCTTTCCATAGTATATTGTTTTATGCCTTAACCGACACTTCTTACTTATGTGCACCTTCATTACTTTACCCTTGAAGTGATTCCCTTTCATAACAATAATGGAGGTGCTATATCCAAATTGTAGGACTAATCCTTGGAGATGTTACATCTTATCTCAAATATACTCATTTCTCTTTATCAGAAAAAATAGAATTTTAACCTATAAATATTTTAGAGTAGATATGCCCACACTCTATTGCCTTATCTATACATTGGCATCCTTTAGAGTAAATGGACTTTCACTACTTCATTCACTAAATGAGATACTCTTATAGCCAAATTCCATTGAGTACTCTGATTAACATGAGTGGATTTCCTATAGTGGATTCCCAACACTTTATGGTTGCACCTAGATTCATATCTTAACATTATTCAGTCTTGACCTTTGATCATCTTGTGGAATATTCTTGACATAACATTATGTCCTCAATTTCCTCAGCTCCTTCTTGATACTAGGTCCAAACTCTTTCATATTCTATAAAACAATCCTTCCTTATGACCATTCTTTGCATATACATATGAACCTATGGTACATGTATTATCATGTATTGCAGATGGATTTCCCCACCTAACATTCACATTTGATGTGAAAATTTGTCATTCAGAATGTTTTCCCCAAACAAGAATTTCATTAGGTTTTTCCATGTTGCTTATTGAACCCAACATCTGATCCAATAACTTCTTAAAGATCCCAAATGTAAAATGAAGAAATATCATTGTCATTATTTGTTCTATATGTAGACATATCTAGCACTTTTTCTGTTTTAATTGTAACCATAACATCAAAAAATAGGCATACAACAAAATTTGTTAGCTAGAACCACAATATACAATTTGGTAACATATGCACAATTTTTCCTTTTATGGTAACCATAAATCTTCTTTCTAACTTCCTATGATCTAAGATGCTCAATTCTCAATTATGGGTGAATACACAGAATCATCTTTCCAAGACCTTTCCAATGACTTCTTCCTTGCTCAATTTTGAGTCTTGAGCAGAAGTTATGGTTATTTGAAAAATTGTCTTTTCTGTGAAGGAAATCCTTGTGTAGTTGTTCTTCTTCTTCAGAGTCGAAATAACTCTTGGACCCATGATGGACCCTCTCATAATGTACACAGTCTCCTGTGATTTCCCTCAACTGTTGATCCATACAAATCAATAACCTGCGAGCTCCTTCTCAAAGCCCCTTTCTGTTTTTAAAACAAAAAATTTGGGCACTAGCCCCCTTTATTTCAACCAAAATATTATATGACCACGGGCTATGACCAAGAACTTAGATGAAAGGCTCTTATCTAGAGCTTCAAGAATTTGGAGCTCCGGAACTTTTGGCTTCAGAGGTTTCTCCTTCAACACATCCCAATTCCCTTGAATGTTGAATTGGAAAACTCTTGAACGATACTTATTAGATCTTCGGAGTCCGATTCTTTAGAGCTTTGAGAGATTTGCTAACATAAGACCACACTTCTCTTGAACGTCAAACTGGAGAACTTCTAGACTGGTGCTTTGACATTTCATTACTTTGGCACTCTTCTTCTTCGGGCTTAGGAAATTTGGACCACACAACACTCCAAGTTCCCCGAACACCGAAATGGAGAAATCTCAGAGAGGCTCTCTAGAGCTTCACACTTCAAAGGTTCTTGCAAAAACATATTCCAATTTTCCCAAATGTCGAATTTATGAAATTTTGTGATATCATTATAAACTATGCACCAGGGGTGCTACATGTCAAAAATATGGAGATGACACACGGCCCAATCGACACTGACACATGTCAAGTTCCAATTGGTACAAAAGGTCTATGAAAAACATGCAATAGGATGACACATGTGTTATAACCCTAATTTTCACCAGACATGCTTACCTGGCATCAGACCATATCATATTCCTTCTTTGCCAAGCTAGAACTGAACAACTCTTCTTAAAAAAACCCTTTTTAAAGGCACATGCACCCTACTCTACTACAATCCGCATGTACACACTAGCTGACCCACTACAACTCGCGTGTACCTACAAAAGCATGAAAAATGGAAAGTTGTTGATGGAACACACAGTTTTGGGTAAGTTAACTAAACCTTTGTACCATGCATGGATAGTCACTCGACCAAATACCTAGCTCCTTCTAGCCTATAAAATAAGGGGTAGGAATCCCATTTGAAAGGGGAAAAATCATAGTAAAAAAACTCTACCCGAATTAGCATTCCCCTTGCCTCAACCCTTCGCAACTATTGTGTGAAGAGAAGCATATACAGAAGTAGTTGGAGCATAGTTGAATAGGAGCCCAGGACCATATTCGAGGAGCAGTGGACAATCTCACTATTGTAAGGTATTCTCGTGAGATTAATAAAAGAAGTACTTTTCTCGTCCCGGCATATGAGGTTTTCATTGTTTGAATATTGATTACATGTTGATTAAATCTCTAACCCATTAGTTCATAGATCAAATGCATGTGGATTTCCTCATTTTTCTTTTGTGAATGTAGGTCATCATTGGGAGGAGAGTTGTAGTCGAAGAGCGACCAAGCGTGAAAAGGGATCGACCTTGAACACGGAAAATAAGGTACAGAAACTTGATTTCTTTAACCTTGTATTTGCATATGAATAATGGGGTTTATGCATGGGATTATGGTAGAAAGTAGGAATCTTTAGGTCATTTATACATGCATGATAAAACCCTTAGTGCTAGTCCATAGGAGGGATTTCCCACCCACAACAGAATTGGCAACCATACTGGGGATCTCTCAGGTTTTTTGGGGATACTTTTTTGGTAGTTTTAAATTGGTTTCATCACCTTTTTTCTAAGTTTCTGCAAGAGTTTGAGCCTGTAGGAATTCTGGTCTTCCATACTAGTATTCCCTGCTTTCTTTGCTTGGCTTATTTTTATTTTACGGAAGTCACAGAGGTACGTGCGACCTGTATAAGGCCTGCATGTGTGTACCCGCGCCCTACCTTCACACAACCCGCGTGCACACGCTAGCTGATGAAGTGTCAGTCGCGTGTCTGAGTTCATATATATTTTTTTTAGAGAGGTATTCATCCTCTCCCCTATCAGAAGTGATCCTTCTCAGGGGTTTTCTGGATCTCATTCTGGTCTCTGTTTTTGTAGTTTGTAGCTTAGGTACCACCTTAGATTGGTTTTTTCTATGAAATTTTCCTTGAATTGTTTTTCTTTTCTGTCAAAGTAAGTTTCTGAGTCTTCAAGGGACTCTAGTTCTCAATACCAGTAGACTCTGCCAGTGTTTGATTGGTTGTTTTTTCATTTTTGAAGAATTTCAGAGGTACAAACGACATGTATAAGGCCTGCATGCATGTACATGCGCTTTGACCTTACACAACTCGTGTGCACACGGTGGCTGTTGAACTATCAACAGCGTGCCTGTTGAGAAAATTTTGGTTTAAGGAGAGGCAATCATCCTCTTCCTTATCAAGAGTTATGCCTCTCAGGGATTTCCTTGATTTAATCTTGGTCTTTGTCATAGCAGTCGACAATTTAGGTCTGATTACAACAATAGCTTTCTTTTTCAT
The DNA here is from genome assembly GCA_032191745.1 of Picea mariana. NCBI lineage: Eukaryota > Viridiplantae > Streptophyta > Pinopsida > Pinales > Pinaceae > Picea > Picea mariana. The sequence goes on from JASDQU010438500.1 coordinate 39,588, forward strand.
TAAAAAGTTTCCCTCAAATTTTTCTTTCAAAGGGTTTTTAGACAAGTGTGAGAGTTTTATTTCATCAGCTGGTTTGTTATTGTTAGTGACTTTTTATGATCTGCGCTTAGGCTAGAAGTTTTCTTGGTCTTTACTTGTTGTCATTTTTCCTTTTTTCTTTGCGAGCATTAAATAAAATAAAAAATCTTTTATTTCTTGGTTAAGTAGTTGTTGGTTTGCATTAGTAACCGGGAAAAGTTTTTCTTTCATAAGTTCTTGGCTGTTTACTTAGGACAATAAGTAGCTTGTAGTCGAGCGAAATCTTGTTTTGATTTTATTGTTCAAAGATCTTAGAAAAATTTTAGTTTGAAAAGTTGATTAAAATTTTTGTCAAGAAGAAGTTATTTTGTTTCTAGATTTCTGTTTATCTTTTCTTTCGTCTCTCAAAACATCACTAGTTTCACTTTTATAACCTTTGACTTAAGACAAGTCATAAAAAAATAATGATTAATTAAAATCAACTAGACTTTATGTTTGTAGGGTCCATCAACTAGTGTAGGCTAGAGCTTTGATTTAGGTTGGAGAGGAAACTCTTCAAGGCTGCAAAACATACATAAGAGTCTATGCTAGGGAGTGTTAAAAGTCCATTATCGTGAAAGTTATCTGGGACCCCTCTCTAACACAAGGGATAAACATGAGGTCGTGTGTGGAAAGGTAGCAGAGATAACCCCTCCAAAGCCAGACCAAGTGTAGTGGGGAACGCATATAGAGGGATTGTTTTGGGATTCCGTCGAATTCATTTGCCACGGAGCTTTGTGGGTCTCGAATCTGTTCAAGGTCCTCAATTTTCTTTCGGACCACTTGCTTTCGATACCCTTGACCAGTTTCGGTCTTGATACCCTGCTCTTTGTGGTCCACTCGACTGTCGACTATACCCACCTGGTGACTGTTCACGCACTGGCAACCTAGTTGCCATTATTTTAGGGACTTACACAAGTTACTGTGGGGGTAGACCGTGGTACCTAGGATAGACATTGGGCCAAAATTTGTAGAGTACACCTGGAGGGTGCTTCCATCTTCGAGTTTCACTTGCACCAGTAATTTTCTCTAGTGTTGGTTGTTGTAACTGTTCTTCCAACTAGTTTAGTCATTGCTTGTTTTATCTCGTAGGGACTTTTTCTAGTGTGTGCTATTTTTGAACGAATAGAAATCCCTAGTGTGTCTTTGATCTTCTTATACAGTGGAGGATAATGAGCTCTGCTGGTCATGAAGGCTTCTTGGCCTGCCACCGGTTACACTAAATCCACCCCTGCCACCGCTAAGGCAAAAGCTAGACCAACAAGGGTATTTTGAAGCAACCGGGTCACAGAAAACTGGGCTCGACCAACATCCGGAGGAGCCAACCATTTTAGATCTTCGAGTGGAATCTCTTGGTCCATATGAAACTCCAACCACCGATATTTTGATTCCCATCATCGTACAGATTTATCCTTATGAGCGCCAAACAGTGTCACACGCAGCAATGGAAACAAACACTACCACTTCTTCCGAGAATTCTCCGATTCCCACTACGACTGTCACCACAGGGGGCGTTCCACCTCCTAACCCACCATCGCCAGTCCGAGCCACCATGGTCTCGATTGCCTCTACCTCAAGCAGTGGTCTGATCCCATCTTTGGCAGTGACCACTACTCCTTTCACACAGAGTGCGACAAGCCCTCCGTTCTCATACGGGATGCCTAGCTTAGGTACAAGTCCTGTACTTTCCTACTCCACTTTACAGACTTTATGTCTGGGGGTAGGGAGCTCTAATTCTCCTCTACAAGGATCCATGGGTGGAACTTCAGCTCCCTTTAACGCTTTCCCTTATGGAGGAGATCATATACCTCCTTCGTCCCCTTCGCTCAGCAGTGCCCACTAGCATTCCACCGGGCCGAACACAAACCATAGTTCATTTGGAGCAGGAATTCAAGGACCACCTTATTATAATATGTCAATAGTTTTAACACCATTTTCTTTATTCAGTGCATTTGGTATCAACACTTTCTTGTCAACTTCTTTCCCGACTGGGGGCAACCCCAATTACGGACAACCTAATCCTATGCAGGGTACTATTCCTGCATAGAGGGCAAACCCAAGAACTTCTACCACACTAGGACCTTGGAATTGTTGGCAAGGTTCAGTTCCCTCATCAAGAATGCTGATCGGGGGCAACTCTTTTCACAACCAATGGAACCCTGGGCGAGGTGCAACACCTATTCCCATGAGATCGGCATGGGGAAACCCTTCCCAAATTCCTCTGAATTTAATGCATGCCCAACCATCTACATCCTATTTTGAGAATTAGCTGATGATGTATCCTCAAACACAGAATCCGTACATTGTTCATGGCCATGGTTGTTACCAGAACTCGGGCCATCAACCCAACTTTTCCTGGCAACTTGGTGCCAGTCAAACTCCAGGCCCCTTTTTCCATGGTTATCGCCAACAACCCAAACTACCTTTCCTGACAACCTTGCATTTGCCATACTTAACAAGGTTGTTGAATGACCCTATCTATCACGATCTGCGTTGGCCCCCTATGCCGAAGAAGTTACCTTCAGACATACCAAAGTTTGAATCCAAGCCTAACGAAGATCTAGGGGATCATGTGACTACTTTTCACCTTTGTTGCTCATCTAATTCTTTGAAAGATGACTCCGTACAGTTGTGATTGTTTCAAAGTACTCTCATTGGGAGTGCTATGAAATGGTACATTGAGCTCAACCGCTCAAGATACTCTTCCTTCGACAAATTGGCAATGGCTTTCCTAAACCATTTCCAATTACCTGTGAGATATGACGCTGGCACAAAATTGCTGGCCAATTTCGAACAGACAAAAGTGGACCATATCTCTGATCACATCCGATAATGGAGACGCTGAAAGAGTTTGATTAAGGTTCCAGTCCCACCAACATTCCTTCTTGAGTGGTTCCTTAAGTCTTTGGTCCCATAGTTATCCAAAGATGTCGCAACATCGGAAGTGTTTTCTGAAGAAGATGCAATCATGCGAGCTCAACAAATTGAGATAATTTATTCTCAGTATGGTTTACTGTATGAAATCTTGTCGGATGCGCCATGATCAATACTTAATAAAACCAGACAGAGAGCTGGACCACATGCCGATGGTATTATTGTTTCAGCACAAACAAATCCCACTGAACAACTAATGAAACAATTGCAACAATTGTCTATATAGCATACAATAGCTAGCTAGACTACTATTTTGGCTTCTTCCCCTACCTAAATGTTGGATGTACATAGTGTGCAATTGACAAATCCGAAGGCCACCCAATAGCCTAATGGAAAGAAGAAACAACATAAGAAGGGTAAGGGGGATAAGAAACCCACTAATAATGCTGGTAGGGGAAACACCGAAAAAAGGAAGTCGAAGTATCCATGTAATCTATGGGCAGAAGACCACCAGACTCACCAGTGCCCTCAACTTGTAGAGGCCCAAAAGTTATTTTCATAGTAGCAGCCTGCTATGTTAACAAACCCATTTCAACATGGCCAAAATCTAACTCAAGCCTCTACAAGCGTGGAAGGGGGTAGTCAAGGACCCCCTCTGTCTTCAAACAATCCTGCATCCGCAAATGTGTATATGATGAAAGGTGATGCTTATATATTGACTAGAGCACATGATTACAACAAGCCAAGCACCTCTGAGAAAGGTAAAGAAGAAAAAAAACCCATCTCTTCCTCTCCATATCGAGAAGACGTTGGGTGAAACCATGACACAGATCCCAAAAAATTCATTTAAGAAAACTTCTCACAACCCAAATGCAAGGGCCGCCCAGAACTACTCTGTGGTGGAGGATTTGTCTCAAACCCCTTGTGCAATGTCTGCTTTGGAATTCCTCCAAAGATTCCCTTCCCAAAGAAAGGCTCTATTAGTCGCTTTAGGATCCACCGAGACTTATAATCCGGGTATGATCATGCTTGATACAACCAAATTAAAACCTTGTCTCCCTTACCACGTAGCATTCCAGATAGTAGTGGCTTACACCATGAAAACTTTTACTCGAAACATTTTCTGCACGGTGGATGATGAGGGTGCCTCAACATGTGTAATGTCTTTGGCATGTTGGAAGGCCATTGGTCAGCCCGCTTTTTCTCCATCACCTACTCTTCTTACCACTTTCAATGGTCGTTCGTTCCGACCACATGGCATTATCCCCTCTTTTCCTTTGCAGTTAGGAGTGAAAACTATGTGTGTCGAGGTTGAAGTGGTTGAAGTGGTTGATGCATCTCTCGACTACAATCTCTTGTTAGGGAGGATTTGGACCTATGCTATGCAAGAAGTAGTCGCTACATTTTTCTGGGTCTTGTTGTTTCCACATGAGGGTCAGATCATGACCATTGATCAGTTGTCTTTCTCCCATCCTAACCCTTCATTGGGGGAATCCGTGGTCCCAATGATTGATAACCCTCAACCCTTCGTCATCAACATAGGGGTTGGTTTTGTCCCACCTTTGATGGGTACTTTCAATTAACCACCTCCTCAAGGCGATGTTAAGTTTATATCTGATCACCATAAGGTTGAGATTTTCCAAGTTTCATCGTTTCGCACGACTTACTTCAACGATCCGTGAATTCTTCCTTCCCCATCAACCACAATGGAAGAGACAGGGCACCATGGTATGTCCATGCCCTTGTCTGGGGTATAAGTGGCATACTCTTTAGTCCAACAAGCTTCCATTGACCCTGATCTGACCCACGCACAAGAGTTAGATCCGATTCTAGAGCCTATTTGGGGTCAAGGTTCCCTCGCTGATACAAATTATTTAGACTTAGTCTTGCCCTCAGACGAAGCAATCATTGAAGCAATGACTAGTCCGAACAAACCCTGGGACGATCTCCATCACAGATCTTACCTCCTCCCAGAGTTCAACAGAATTGAAGCAAGGGAATTCACTTTGACTATGACTGGAGATAGGTATTGTCCTATTAATCCTTTGGATACGCAAGTTTTATGCTGAGGGTAATATGGAAACCATTGCCGAAACTATACCTATTAACATCTCTAGAACCCTTGGCATCATGGAGAATGTTTTTGTCGAAGCTGACTACTCCCCCGAAGAGATTTGAATCTACATGGATTTATTTAAGGAATTCCATGACGTTTTTTCTTGATCTTACGAGGAAATGCTAGGCATCGATCCAAAATTTGTTGAACACAAAATCATGACTTATCTCGATGCTAAGTCGGTTCGGTAGAAGCTTCATCTAGTTAATCCTAAGAAAGTAGCAACTATTAAGCTTGAAGTAGAGAAACTACTCAAGGAAGGTTTTATCTACCCCATCCATTTGACCCAATGGGTGTCAAACCCCATGCCGGTTGACAAAAAACAGGGTACGATTTGTGTATGTATGGACTTACGGGATTTGAACAAAGTCTGTCCAAAAGATAATCTCCCCACACCATCTATTAAACAGATCGTTGATGAATGCACAGGTTGCGAGGCCTTTTCTTTCATGGATGGTTTTTCGGGATATAATCAGATACAAATCAAACTCAAAGACCAACACAAAACAACATTCATTTGTCTATGAGGTACATTCGCGTATCGTAAGATGCATTTTGGTCTAAAAAATGCTGGAGCTACCTTTCAGTCGGCCATGAATTTTTCTTTCCACGATCTCAAACATATCGTCAAGGCCTACCTAGATGGTTTAGCATCATGATCTCGTAAGAGAAATGATCATCCCACACACCTACGACTTATCTTTGAGTGATGTCGCTACCTCCGAATTCGCTTGAATCCCAACAAATGCAGTTTTTGTGTGACATCGGTCGTCTGCTAGGTTTCATAGTTTCAACAATAGGGATCATGGTCGATCCTCTCAAGGTTGAGGCAATAGTTTAGTTGCCTCCCCCACGTACAATCCTTCAACTTCAGAGTTTACAGAGAAAAGTGAAATTTTTGCGGCGTTTCATCGCAAACTATGATGAGATCACAAAGAGATTTATGCATTTACTGAAGAAGGACATTCCTTTTCATTTGGAAGAAGCCGCTCAACGCTCCTTCGAAGCATTGAAACGTGCCCTCACAACTTCCCCTCTGCTTCGGCCACCCAATTATAACAAATATTTCTTATTGTACTTGGTTGCAGCAGATTCGACCATCGGCATGGTCTTAGTTTAGAAGGATGATTTTCTCTCAGAATATGTGATTTATTACCTGAGCCGAGGCCTGGTTCGACTGGAACTCAATTATTCTCACATTGAAAACCTTGCGTTGGTAGCAGTTCATGTTGTCCAACGCTTCCGTCATTATATTTGTTTTCGCAAGAACACCGTCATTGCCATTGTGAATCTGTTTCAATACGTGTTGACACGACGGGTAATAAGAGGAAAGATCAGTAGATGGATAGTTGTCCTCCAGGAATTTGACTTAGATTTCATTTCGGAAAAATCCAAAAAGTCACTAGTCTTTGCGGAACTCATCTCAGAACTTTCGGTTGAGTCAGGTGATGTTATGCCCGAAGAGTCGCCTATTCAAGGAGACATGTTTTTGATAGCATCTTTGGACCCCTGGTATGGAGATATACTTGTCTATCTCCAGAATTTGAAGTGCTCTGCCTCTACTTCTCGTGATGAGCATCATCGTATATGCCATCAGGCCAAGAACTATCTCATACTCGAAGATACTCTGTATCGTCGAGGTGTATATTGCATCCTTCATCAGTGCCTCACTCATGAAGAAACTAAAATCATGCTTAACGATTGCCATACTAGAGCATGTGGCATTTATTTGTCTGGGTTGGCAACAACCCAAAATATTCTACGAGCCGGTTACTTTTGGCCGACACTAATCAAGGATTGTATCGCATTAGTCAAGAAGTGCCACCCATGTCAAATCTTCTCACAGAAGATGAGGGCACATCCCACTCCCATGTTTCCCATCATCACCATTGGCCCCTTCACCAAGTGGGGGATTGATTACACTACCTGCAACCCTCCTTCAGTAAGGGGGAACCGTTATATCATCATATTAGTAGACTACTTCACCAAGTGGGTTGAATCCATGCCAACGTTCAAAGATGATGGCAAGACTTCCACCCTCTTTTTGTTTAACCAGATTATAGCATGGTTTGACGCCATGAGAGAGATTGTCACTGACCACGGAAGTCACTTTCAGAACACAACAATGATTGAGTTAACATCAAAGCTTGGGTTGAGGTAAGAACATTCGTCACCCTACTACCCTCAAGCGAATGGTTAGGTGGAAGCTGTCAATAAATCTCTTAAGACCATCCTACAGCAAACGATCAATTTGGCCAAGTCAAATTGGAATTTGATGTTATACTCAACATTATGGGCCTACCGAATGTCTGTTAAGACTGCAACTAGTTTCTCACCTTTTCAACTCGTTTACAGGCTGGAAGCATTCTTGCCTATAGAGTGTCAGATCACGTCTCTCAAGTTGGCAGTACAATTGTTGCCAGACACTGCACCACTTGAAGAGCATTTATTATACCTCGAACATCTCAATGAGAAGCATCGGGATGCAGCCTTGGCCAATGAGGCTCACAAACAAAAAGTCAAGTGTCAATATGATCGGTCTATTTGTCCTCGGATTTTATCGGAAGGCGACCTTGTCCTCGTCTATGACCAAGATAAGGACCCCCTGGGGGTAGGCAAGTTCAAACCCATGTAGTTTGGGCCTTTCATCGTAAAAGAGGTTCTAAAAAAGGGCGCTTATCATCTGGTAGACTTTGAGGGAAATTCTTGGGAACAGCCTAGAAATGGGCTCTGCCTCAAGAAGTATTACTCATAGGTAGGTCACCTCGGGTAACTTTTTGTAACATATGTATAGTTCCTGTACATTTGCGTTTTTAGTCTTCACCCTTTTTGGTTTTATGGATGTGTCATTTTAATGTCATCGTTTTCACTATGGCAGATGTCAAGTGAATTAGAGGTGTTCGTTGGGTTTGAGGATGGCGCTAGCTGATACACTCAAAGGCTTACTTCCGCAGCCTGGGTAATTTACACACCTCAAGGCCAGTTTTTATCTTCAGGAGGTATCTGTTTAGGTGACACCAAAAACAATGTAGCCGAATACAGTGCAGTTCTAGAGTTGCCGCATGATGCTTTGTCGCATGGTATTTCTCATCTCCGGGTATATTTAGACGCTTAGCTAGTTGTGTCTCAGTTAAATGGAGTGTACCGCATTTATGATCCTACTCTACACTGACAGTTCCTTAGAGTATGTCTCTTAGAATGAATCTTTGATTACATTACGTATATCCATGTTCCTAGGAGATTGAATCAAGTTACAGATGCCCTAGCTAATCTTGTATTAGATTGGCATATTGCACACATGCAAAGAAAAACATACACACACACACACATGTAAATACACTGGTAAAATAAATGTAGTCCATAAACACATAAAAATACATAAAAATCCATATATAATATCAAAAATATCAGAGTACATGCGTGGGTAAAAACGCCTCAAAAATACGTCGAGTAACGATTCATGGGGCTTATGCTGTCAAAAATATATAGATAGTGCCCTCAGCATGTGAAAAGTCAAGCCTAACTAAGGACGGGGCCTATTGGTCCTATCATAATGGTCAAAAATGTTTTTCAAATGCCGAAAAAGTTAGACCCACGTCCGTGGTGCCCCCACTACATGAGGCTACATAGATGGCAGCAGATCCTCAATCTCTTCCATGGGGACTGTGCGAGTGAGTGAGGTAAATTTTCGCTCTACTCGTCTCAAAACTCTCTCAGCCTCACTGGTTGGAGGTCCTCCTGCTGCTGCTGGTCCACCAACTGTGGCTAGGGAGGCCTTTGGTCGAGGACGTCACTTATTCCTCGCAAAGTTTGTTGGTCGCACTAGCCCCACATCTGCACAAAACAAACACATATCTGTCAGATACTCTGGTGTATAAAAAAAATGATATATATAAAAATAGCATAAAAAATTAAATAAATTTAAAAAAGAAAAAAAACAAGCTTACCCATCTCTCCTCGCTCCTCGCGTGGAGGTACCGGTATCTCAAGATCTCTAGAGAATTCAATTCAGACATAGGGGTAGTCCTTTATGATCAGAATCTGTCACGCCCACCAAGAAAAACATTTGTCGTCA
>JASDQU010438500.1:48909-68549 GCA_032191745.1 Picea mariana
TACAATCCAATAATGTGGTGCTCTGGTCAAATATTTGTGCATTTAAGCACTAAACTGCACAATTTATGTGCGCACGAGAACGAGAAGCCTGATGCAAAGACGCAAACCTAGTAATCTACCCAATGAGCAACACTATCACTTTTAGTGATAAGTTTGAGATCTTGCTTATCGGCACCTACGAGCTCGTTCTATTAGTGTCAGCTTCACAATGGATTCCAATCAACTCTGATATGTTGTGAGGACTAGAGGGAAAGGTATGAAAATTGATTGGTTCCCCTCTCCTTGAGAGGCCAGTTAGAAATTATATATCCTCTGTCGTTGGATCCAGTGACTGCCCCTCTAGCATAAAGGCCTACACGTTGGGATGCCAATAATCCACCAAAGCATTGAATAGCCTAGGTTGTGTTCGCATGAAAGGACAATGTAAAAACTTTAACAAACCACACTGCAACAATGTAGCAAGAGCATCAGGGTCCTCATCGACCAACACATCAACATCCTCATGCTCTCTTTCTCTCCAGTGAACATACATCCTAAAAATAGACAAAGTTCAGGAGGGNACACTAAATGGAAGGTCCACGCGGGCTGTAGTGCTCACATTCACTTTTACACTCGGACTATCATAAGGCAGCCCGCGGGTACACTTAGGCTATCATAGGACAACCCGCATGGACATAGGGCCGACCTTTTAAAGGCCAACACCCCTCCAAAAAATGAACTTAAATGCATAAAGAAAGAATTAAATTGCAAGAGGGGGTAGAGTATACTTACTTGGTCCAAGCGGATGGTCATTTCATCCATTGAGGCTCCCGGAATAAACTCTTTTCACAAAATGGTAGTTTTAGGTTTTAGTCAATTTATCAATTAGAAATGGTGATAATGAACTGCTAGCTTCTATTTATAGACTTTTTGGCCTCTTTTTGTCGATTTTTGGACCCTTTTGTCATATTTTCTAAACTGAAAATCATATAGTATGGTTCAGGAGTTTTCTTTAGATCGTCACAAGAAATGTTCTTGGGGTATTGGGCAATTTTTTTGAGTTTTTGGGTTGTTTTGAAGGTCCTTTGGTAGAAATCCATTTTTTCCAACTCATTGCATTTAAGATAGGATTCCACCTCCACTTTCTACATCTTGTTGTCTTTTTTTCTTTGCCATATGATCAATCCCACCGAGTTGCAACACAGAACCATCATTGTTTCTTTAGGAGTGTCATAATTTAGTGGTAGAGCCTACCTTAACATGGATGCCCTAACTAAATCCTGGTTGCATTTTGGTGTCCATGTTGTCACTAAGGACTATAGGCCCGGGAGTCCTTACTAGTTTTTCCATATTACAATTTGGAGCCTCATTTGCATGGTTCCTTCTCACTCTTGACCTCACCCTCAGGACTCCCAAAAATTAATGGGTCTTCTTTTAATCTCTTTTTAGACCCTCTAAACGTGAAAATATTGTCGAGCGATCTTGTTGACCTTCACACTCACTAAACTGAAATTTGAAGTCACATCTGTCTGGTGGTAGTTTACCCCTTTTTTAGTCTAGATGGTCAACTGTACAAACAAAGGTATACTCTAGGAGCCTCGGTTCTCTAGAAGAGTATTCTCAGGTATAATTTTAACCCTTTTTCAGGCCTGAGGGACTAAATTTATGAAAAAGGAACCCCCACAGAGTCCATAGTTAAGCTCTTTTCAGACTCCCTAAAATTGAAAAGATCGTCGAGTGACCTTATTCTTTCACACTCATTAAAATGGTCCTAAAGAACATTCATGACAGAGTCCATAGTTAAGCTTTTTTCAGACTCCTTAAAAATGAAAAAATTGTCAAGTGATGTTATTTTTATCACACTCATTAAAATGGTTTTGAATAGACATCTTTTCAGTGCTAGTTTACCCCTTTTTCGAGCCAACTAGACTACCTTCGAAAAAGGTACCCCAATGGAGTCTCCTTTTACATTTTTTTAGACTCTCTAAAAATGAAAAAATGTCAAGCTTACCTTCTCTGGGCTCGTTAAACTTACATTGAAGGACGCTATCATTGTGTCTTATTAACCACATTTTCATTCCTACATCTTTGGCCTAATGCTGGCTCCATGTTTCTCTCAACTGAACCATTTGAAGCATGAATCATAATGCAAGACTTGTAGCACTGTGCCTTTCCGTCTTGACATCTTGACCCTAGGAGGTATTTTTTCGAGTGTCCTTGCTATGAACATTAGTCTTGTCCTTGCGCCTAGAACTAGTATGTTTGCGACACTCATTCCTCCTTTGTAATGTAGAATTATTTTATTCTTTTTCCACAATTATTGAAAAAGACAAAAAAAGTCAAATATACCCCAAAAAGAGGAAGGGAAAAGTATTTTCTTTTTATTGGTAGCACAATGAGTCACCCTTGGACAAAGCACATCCTTTCATTTGTTCGTCAAGATCTGGGATTTAATATGACCTTAGGAAGCTTTTCTCGCTACATAGAGCTGTGTCCTCCTCTGTTTGGTTATTCTTCCAAACATATGCAGAGTTTGCGTTGCCTCTTGAATTGTGAACTTATGTCAATGCCATGCTTCCTGAGTCTCATCATTTGTTGTGCTATTGTCCAAGGGAAGTTTTTACCAAGCCTGAGTTGGCCTCTCTATAGTTTGTCTCTTGCCCTCATGCCCAACCATCCTAAAAGTCCAAGCAAGTCTTTGTTCGAAATCAATGAAGCCTTCAGTATGATCATCAATATTCTCTAGTCCATGCCTGACGAGCCATCGAAGACCTTTGGGTAGTGAAGTCGTACACTCATATTACACTCCTACCTGAGTTTTGAAGATTTTGAAGTTGATGCTCGAGCTTTGAAGACCTCATCTCTAACCATCAGGCATTATCAGCTTCTAGAAGATGGATACTATACATGTATATCTTTTTGATTTTGAGATGTAGATCCATTGTGTATTGCTCGTGGCTACACTTTATATAGTTATATGACATGGATCTGCAGTGTATTTGATTGGCATCCATGATTTTATTTCATCTCGAGCATGGCCATGCTCGCCTTGGTGAGACAATTTTTATTTTGCAGATGGCACCTCCCAAATTCTGGTCCCTGGGATCACTGGTTTGGTATGTTGATAAAGATTGATAGTGTATTTCGGCCATCAGATGCTTTTCTAACCTCACACATTAGGGGGCATATGTTATAACCCTAATTGGCACCAGACATTCTTACCTAGCATCAGGCCATCTCATATTCCTTCTTTTCCACGCTAGTACTGAACAACTCTTCTTAAAAACACCCTTTTTAAAGGCACATGTGCCCTGCTCCACTACAACCCGTGTGTACACGCTAGCTAACCCACTACAGCTCGCGTGTACCTACAAAAGCACGAAAAATAGAAAGTTTTTTATGGAACACACAGTTTTGGGTAATTTAACTAAACCTTTCGACCATGCATGGCCAGTCACTCGACCAAATACCTAGCTCCTTCTAGCCTATAAAATAAGGGGTAGGGGTCCCATTTGAAAGGGGAAAAATCATAGTAAAAAAACTCTACCCGAATTAGCATTCCCCTTGCCTCAACCCTTCACAACTATTGTGTGAAGAGAAGCATATACATAAGCAGTTGGAGCATAGTTGAAGAGGATACCAAGACCAGATTCGAGGAGAAGTGGCCGATCTCACTATTGTAAGGTATTATCGTGAGATTAATAAAATAATTACTTTTCCCGTTTTGCCATATGAGGTTTTCATTGTTTGAATATTGATTACATGTTGATTAAATCTCTAACCCATTAGTTCATAGATCAAATGCATGTAGATTTATTCGTTTGTCTTTTGTGAATGCAGGTCATCATTAGGAGGAGAGTTCTAGTCGAAGAGAGACCAAGCATGAAAAGGGATTGACATCGAACATGGAAAATAAGTTACAACAACTTGATCTCTTTAACCTTGTATTTGCATATGAATAATGGGTTTTAGGCATGGGATGATGGTAGAAAGTAGGAAGCTTTAGGTCATTTCTGCAGGCATGATAAAACCCTTAGTGCTAGTCCGTAGGAGGGATTTCCCACCCACAACAACATTGCACGCATAAAGTGGGTTTACATCACCCTAGGTGACTTTATCATTTCACGTCACTCTGGCGTTCAAGGACTTTGAAACTATAGTCTTCAGAGGATTTCACACCAGCACACTTCAAAACATTCAAACGTTGAACATGCTAACTCCTGGACCATCACTCTCTGGAGTTTCTTTACTTTGGCGCTCCAGATATTTCTAAATTTAGACTTCGAGGGATTTCACAACACCACATTACAATTCCTCTAAACGTCGAAGCGAAGAACCCCTAAAGGTTTCAATAATCAACGGTCCAATCTCTCTGTTGACATCTATGGTCATTAGGAGCTCCAGGAGTCTGGGATTCGGGACTTCCCACAACTCTAATGAAAAATACCTATGAACCACCAAACTCCGAAACTAAGATTGACGGCTCTTGATCCTCCCGCAAATAATGGCTAGGATCTCCTTCGAAACTTCGGGCTTCGATAGTTCTCATTTTTTATCACCACCAAACCCCTAAACTATTGAGCGTTGAATCAGGGAAGGACGAAGATCCATGATTAACACTTGCCCGTCAATGGATGGTCGGGATTGACTTTGGGCTTCGAGCATTTTTACACCAAAAAACTTTTCAACAATGATCTTCTAGATCGCTAAACTTCAGGACACTTGCTAATCCATTGACACATGTCCTCAACAATGAATGGTTAAGATCTTCTCCGGAGTCCAGTACTTCATGACTTTACAGACTTCGTGCAACCATTACCAACTTTTTCCGGACTGTCGTGAGATATACATCTCAGGTTCAACAGTGTGTAGATCCAATAGTTGGGATCTGATCTTCACACTGATTCTTCTCCTCCTAGTTTGTGCTTTATCCAAAGATCAAAATATGTCCTTGTCCAAATCCAACGGTTGACACTTCTCCCCATGATCTACAGTGTAGATTCACTCCGTGACTTCAGAGCTTCAAATATTTTTCCTCTTTCACGACAAAAATTCTTAAAAAAACTAGAGTGGTGAAGTCCGAAGGACGTCGGTGCTTAACGACTGTGCACCTTCTCTATATCTAACGACTGTGAGGTATATGTCTTCTCCCGAAAAAATCCAATGGTTCGGATCAAATATTATGGCCCAAATAAATGGTTGTTGTCGTTTCTTTCCTCCTATAGATTTCTCAAACCTCCACACCTCCTGATCTTCTGAACATAGACAAGGTGTGCTCTCATCTCCCTCCTCACACCCTATAACTTAAATTATCTATGAATTTTCACTACAATTTCAACTTACACAGCCATCTAGGCTTAGTTTTGAAAACTGGAGTTGTGATACCATATTGTAACATCCCCGACCACCCAAGTCGGGCCATGATACTCCATAAAACACTCTTACTAAGTTATTTGATACAAAAATTTATGTATTATGATACCATTAAATTAAATATTGAATTTTTCATGTGAACAGAGTTAAGCATAAATAATACCAATATGCATGCAACAATATTGTAACATTCCCAATATTCTACTGGGGTAAACTACATAACATTTTCAAACTGTATACAACAATTAAAGCATACAGAAACTCTGAAAATACATAAGATAAACCCATATACATAAACACATGTATAAATACACAACCATGTAAATTAACACACAATTTATACTTATCTTTGATAAAAGACCACCAACTACATGCAGAACTTCCACTATCCTCCTAGATTTATACCACGATGTTCAAAACTCTCAGCAATGGGTCACCCCCGACATGGGACTAAACTCCACTTGAGAAAATGGATTCCTAGCTAGGTTTATGTATCTCAGACAATAGGAACAACTTCGTTAGGTTCCCACTCAAACTAACAACTCATTGTCTCTCATTCTCCACATGCATGTCCCACCCCAGGAAGTGTGCCCCTTCTTTTCTCAATAGTCCTTCGGTTTCCCCACTTCTCTTTTAGGGCTTCAACAACATGTCGGACAGGAAGCCTCAAAGAACTTTAGTTGTAGTTGGGCTCCCTCAGGAAATCAATTCCCATCAATTCTCACACTTGGAGGGAGTTTCTCATGGGCCAGACAACCTGCATATTTAATCCATGGGACCAAAAACCCTCTTCTTCAATCCCACCGTCCTGACAACCCACTTCTTTAGTCTAGCGCTTAAGTCAACCAGGTACAGGTGATGGAAGCAATAAAGTTCGGGTATTGAATAGGTAATGGAAGAAACAAAGTTTGGGTATGGAGTAGGTAATGGAATTTTATAACCCTAAATTGCTCAACATGTGCATAACTGGCTTTTGGCCCTCTTACTTACATTTTTTTCAAAATCACTGTTGAGTTGATCTTCTAAAAAACCAATTTTTTGAAGATGTATGTTCCCTGCACCACTACTTCCCATGTACATACGCCTAGTACACCACTAAAACTCGCATACATATGCATGTTGCACCACTACAACCTGCGTATACTTGCAAAAGTTGCAAAAAATAAAAAGTTGCAAGGAATTCGTTGAGATTACAGGCTATTGGGTAGTTTCCCAACTAATCCACTGCATGTAGCCCATAACCCAACCGAATAACCATCCTTTTCCCATATAAAAGGAGGTGTTGGGGTCTCATTTTACATCTAGACATAAGAACAGTGAAACTCTGCCCATTTCACATCCCCTCCTTTCCCAAGTCATTGCATCCCTTTTGTCAGAATTGTCTCTGCATTCCCCAATTATCCCTTCTTCCTCCATCATAACCCATTCACTTCCCAAGAAGAGATCAGAAGGTCGAGAGGAGAATCCATACAAAGGTGCACTTTGAGGTTGGTGAAGAGGATCTTGGACTAGGTTCGTGGAGCAATATCTATCTTTGATTGTAAAAGGTATAATCATTGAGTTATTAATAAAAGAACTACTTTTGTTGTCCCAAATCATGGTGTATTGAATGCTTTTATTGGTTTATGTTTTGACATTATAACATCTAACCCTAATTTGTATATGGAATAGCTTGCTTGTCATTTGTTGTTTGTTAATATTTGGATGCAAGCCAGCCCTGGGAGGAGGCGTGCAGTCAGAAAATCTTCCAAGCATGAGGAGGTCATCACCGGACGTAGAGTAGAGGTATAATTACCTGACCTTCCTCATATTTTCTTTTCTTGTATGAATTTTGGGTATGTTTGGGGTAGTTAGAGAAGTAGTTTACTTTTAGACGATTAATTAATCTACCTACATTATGAACCCTAGTGTAGTCATAGGGGGGTTTTCCCACTAGCATGGTAGAAACCATGTTCAAGAAAGGAATAGTACTGGCTCAGGTAAGGTACAGTACTTCCCGAGGTAAGGTACAATACTCTGCTCGCAACTGGAATTACAAGTTACTGTTGAAGGTGTGCATAATGCATGGAGAGGTTTGAATGATGGAGATAATGGATGAATCGAATGGCAGAATCCATAGCTCATGCACTAATCCCAAGCCCTTTGTATGCATGTCCCAAATTGGACACTTGTCTTCATGAAGCTTCATGGGATCCACTTGTAATTTTTTGCCTTCCCATAGGAACTTAGGATAACATAGGTTATGTCCATACCTTAGGCTTTAGGAATATATTATAATATTCCTTTGGGAGTAATCCCTCTATCTTATCCCCCTTTCTAGGATCTTAGCCCCCCCCCCATTTCCCTTCCTAGTGGAGTTTTGTAACGTCCCCGACCATCCATTTCGGGCCATGCTACGCTAGAGAACTCTTTCGTTCTCTCTGCGGAACATACTGTAACATACCCAATATGCAACTAAGCTATGCCACATAAATTTTTCGAACTGCATGCAACTAAAATATATACACACAGAACTCTTATGGAAACATATATATAAAACGAAACATCCAAATACATCTGTAATGCACAGATTTTCACTGAAATAATAGTAAACATATGCATGTAGCATATATAGAAAATACCCATAAAAATAAACACAGTTATAACCACACATATGGTAACCCATAAAAATAAGTACGTAAATAACAATGCATCATGTAAATTTATCACACAATTGGCACTTATCTTGGTAAGAATGTCACCAACTGCATGCAGACCTTCCACAAACCTCCCAGCCTTAGATCAAACTGTTTATCACTCTCAACAGTGAGTCACCCTCGAGCTGGGACTAAACTTCCCCCGGGTAAAGGGATTCCTAACCAAGCTAAAGGATCATAGACAACCAGAAAGACTTTGTCTCATGTGCCAACTCAAACTAACAACCTACAGTCCCTCATTCCCCACATGCTTGTCCCACCCAAGAAGTGTGCCCCTTCTCTTCTCAACAGTCCTTTGGCTGCCCCACTTCCTTTCCGGGCTTCAGCAACAGGCCGGACAAGAAGTCTCAAAGCACTGTAGTTGTAGTTTAGCACCTTCATAAAATCAATTCCCAAAAATTCTCTCACCCAAAGAATTGCTCACAGTCCTAACAAACCGCCTCTTCAATATTCCATGGGCCTGACAACCTGCTTCTTCAGTCCATCTCCCAAGTTAACCAAATACACCAACACAAAAATGGCTATGGATACAGGTTTAGGTACAGTCATGAAGATACGAAGGATAGATCAATGGGTGTGTGCATGCTCATGGGTGATTGACTGGATGACTGAATGATGTAAGGAATGATGGGAAGAATGATTGAAAATATGGGAAAATGAACTAAGTCCCAACAATATGTATGCATGTCCCCAACTTGACACTTGTCATGTTGGGAGCTACTTTGGCCCCATTTGTCCCCAAATTTAGAACTTAGGATAAAATAATTATCCATACTTTATGATTTAAGAAATATTAATATGATATTCCTTTTTGTCTTAAGATCCCTAGATTACCCCTTTTCCTTAACTTTTAGGCCCCTCCCTTTCCCTAACCAATGGACTTTAGTCCCCCGTCTCTTTTAGCGTGGTCGGTCTATGTGCAACGATGTAATTTATATTAATTATGAGACATATACAAAAATTGGTGCACTGGCATTTAACATCTTGGCTCTCTAGCCTAATCAAAACATAAGCATCCGAGCTTATAATAACTGGCTCACCAGCCTATAAAACGTAGCATATACACAAAATCCTACCTGGCCTCAAAATCACATGCACTTTTGTTGTTGCACACGCTATCCTGGAATGTGAAAACTTCCTCATTTTACTGCACAGTACATGCACGCACTATGCCATGAAATGTGCATACAAAAAATGATATCAAACATCTCACCAGCTTAAGTACATTTTCATTTACATTAGAATTGGGTTCGGCCTAGGGATATTACAAGTTTAGTCCCCGGTACTCTTTATTGAGGTTAGTCTACACGCAATGATGTATTTTATTAATGATATGAGTGTTTACATATACAAACATAAGCTCACTAGCCTTTAGCATCTAGGCTCTCTAGTGTAATAATCAAATAAGCCTTATGGCTTATAATAACCTGGCTCACCAGCCTATAAAACATATTTACATTCACATTTACAATTGGGGTTTGGCCTAGGGTTATTACAAGAAGGAGATGGTTTACAATCATCCATGTGAAAGCGATGAAGAAGGTCACAAGCATACTTAGACTCGGAAAGAAAAATTCCTTCATTGGTTTGCAAATCTTGGAGACCAAGGAAATAGTACAAAAATCCTAAGTTTTTCATTTCAAATNTAAGGCTGGTTTTCACATGGTTTAAAAGTTTTGAGTCACTACCAGTAAGGATAAGGTCATCAACATAAAGGAAAAGGATTATGAGATGGTTTCCTACTTTCTTGGTATAGACATTAGGATCAAAATGGCATCTAGAGAATCTAGTATCAATAAGAAAGTTGTCCATTTTGTCATACCAAGCTCGTGGAGATTTCTTAAGAACATAAAGAGATTTCTTAAGGTGACAAACAAGGCTAGAGTCATTCTAGACATAACCAGGAGGTTGTTCCATGTAGATTTATTCTTGCAAATATCCATGCAAGAAGGCGAATTTAACATCCATATGATAGACCTCCCATTTATGTGAGGCAGTAAGGGAAAGAACAAGGAAGATGGAATTTATTTTGGCTACAGGGGAAAAGGTTTCATTATAGTCAATTCCTTCAACTTGGGAAAATCCTTTGGAAACTAATTGAGCCTTATGTCTTTCAACACTTCCATCTGATGCATACTTAGTTATGTAGACCCATCTATAGATGACAAGTTTTCTTCCTTTTGGAAGAGGTACAAGACCCCAAGTATCGTTTTCCATTAAAAAACAATACTCTTCATTCATTGTTGTATCCAATCTGGATTCAGTTAATCTTCTGCAAATTTCTTTGAATCACGAGTCTTTGAAACTTGAGCCAAAATAGAAGAGGCTTAATGGAATTGTGAACGTTTCTGACACTGATCTGAAGGATCACCGACAAGATCACCGGATGCTTCTCATGTTAAATGGACCCATCTAGGAAGCAGTGGAGTTGGTGTTGGTTCAGGTTCAAAGGACTCATCTGGAGGAAGGTGAGAAGGTGGAGGTGGATTTTCATCCTCACTTTCATCATGTGAAGAAGAAACTAGAATAGGAACAGAAGAAGGAAAAAACGTCGAAGATGGCTCACGGACCGAAGAAGGCACAATCATCGAATTAGGCTCACAGGAAAAGATATTTTCATCAAATTTAACATCTCTTTTAATAATAATTTCATTACAATGTAGTTGAAGAAGTCTATAAACTTTTACATATTTAGAATAACCAACAAATATAAACTTGTCACTTTTAGGTTGTGTTGGAAGCAAGCCAAAGCGGAAAGAAAGGAGATTTTGGGAAAGAAGGCATTCACAAGGAAAGCAACAGTTGGAAGGAAGAACAACGTGCGTGCATGAATGGAAGACCTAACGACGTTAGGGTTAGGGTTTTTTCAATGTATTGTAATGGATGAAGAGCCAAAAACGTATAAATATAGATACCTAGGTCTCATAAGAAAAAAGGGAGTAGGTTGTTATTGTTGTTGTTGTTGTTGGTTGGTTAATATAGAGAGATGAATATAGAGAACGAAGGATATGTAATATTTTGTTGTATGACCTAATTTTGTAAGTTTTTGAGCTAGAGATGAATTAGGAGGGTAGATCTTGAGGGTTAGATCGTAGGATGAGGAGCTTGGTGCAATCTAGTCCACCTCATAATAGATCTCAACCCAGCTGAGAAGACTTGTAGAGCACACAATGCTGTAAATTCAGAACCACTATAATAAAAGAGCTAAGAGCTAGATCTTTTTGGATGTAGCCCCGGGGGGGTGCACCATGGTAAAAATTGTGTTATGTGATTGAATGCATGTGTTTCTATATTGTCCTCAGTAGATATTGTTATGCTAAATGAATGAGTTGTTATACTTCATGCTAATCGTAAATAACATTGTAGTACATTAATAAGTTAGAATATATTTCTCCGCATAGAGACCTCAGATATTCCACTCAATCCTAGGTTGCAAACACATGAGTATTGCATCCACCCATTAAGACTATCTCGGGTGAGACAGCGTAGTGCACCCTGTGCATTGTGTTTCCTTCTGGTTCACTAGAAGGGCCAATAGTTTTAGAGGCTTTGTTGGAACCCTGAATAGACATGAACCTTGGGTCACTCAATACGAACTCAGATAGGATATTCAAGTAACCAACAAATGTTTATGTTGTCGTTGGTAGGAACAATGGAGGATTGAGTATATGAGATACATTGAAGATTGGTTAAAACATATGTAAGATATGAGGGAGGCAGATCAAGAGAATGCTAAAGCAAGAGAAGAAAGCAATGAGCCACTAGAAGGGGACGTTGAGACCATGGAATCCCAAAAAAACAGAGATCAAAAGCTGGCTAAGGAAAAAAGAGCTGGAGTTTGCACGAAAAGATAATAGAAACCCTAGAGTAATAGCCCGCAAATATCTTGAGAAATACGTGTTTACTCATTTGCATGAAGTGTTTTTCTATGATTTTACACACTTATTGCAGGAGTGGATACTAAGGTTGAAATATAACCATGCAACAAACTAGATTCGACATTTAGAGTGGACCCCAATACAGATTGAGCAGTTACAGCAGGTGAACAACAAATTCACCTACACAATATATTTTTATCTCTATAGTATTGTGGCAGGATTTATAATAGAATTTGCAGTAGATACAACGAATCCATACAACGTAGCGGAGCAAGAGTTTCTATGCAAACCTCAAGGAAGGTACATTAGATCGTTGTATACTTCTATTAAGATAATGCTATATAACAAAGGTGTAATGACAATGGCGTCAGACAACTAATCTTCCCTGCATGCATGGGGGAAGGAGGAAAGCACTGACAGGGAGAGGATAAATGGAAGGAGGAAAGGATAAGGGAAAGAAGGAGGAACCCTTGGACCCAATCATGATGGATGCCGACCAGATCAAGCGGATCATGGAGACAGCTGGAAAGACGCGTAGCGGAGCACCCTAATAATACAAGGTGAATACCAAGAAGAGAGCCATAGACGCGAGGGAAGGCTTGGCGAGCGACAAGGAAGAGGTAGAGGATCTCTGGGTTGTGGAGAAGATTGAGAAAATCCTATGCACAACATATGAGAGGAATACGAGAGGTCCAAGAATGGGAAGAGAAGGCAACAATCCTATCCATATTAATGTCAATGTGGAACCCATAAACCCATGTCTGACCAATACACCAAAGAGAACACCACCGTTTAGACAACCAAATTTGGGGAGAAGAAAGACAGAAGGAAGCACATCTATACAAGGAACAACAACTGGGGGAGCTAGTTTGGGCAACACTATTCAAGTATCTACACCACACGGAGGTAGTAGTTCAACGTTTAGAATGGCAGGACACGATCCCACCATCAGGTTACCAGAATTTAAAGGAGAAGTGTTGGAAGACCTGGAGAAACATTTGTTCATCTGTGAGAAGATTTAGGAAGAAAAACAGATCACAGACGAAGATATTAAACTGGCACAACTAGAGATTACACTAAGGGATCGCACACTGGATTGGTATATGATTTTAGCTACAAACAATCCACCAGGGACAACCAGAACAATTGCAGACATGAAGAAATTGTTGATAAACGAGTTCCAGAAGCCAAGTTCAGAAGATCAGTACATGAACGAGATGATCAAAATTAGACAAAAACTGGGAGAATTTGTATGGGATATTGACAAGAGATTCAAGCGACTGAAGGGAAAGTTGAAATATATCATGACCGATATGCAACATAGGAACTTGTTCGTCAATCCACTGCTACCACACTTAAAATACCCATTGTGAAAACACAAGTTTCAGACACAGGAAGAGGCTCTGCAAGAAGCCCTACAACTGGAAGAAAACTAGTATCAACAGACGGATCCAGCCATCGAAGAATTGAAGGAGTATTTGAAGAACTTAACGTTCCAGCTAAACCATAATAAAAGTAAGGACAAACAAGAAGTTGTTTGGTGTACTACATGCAGGATGGAAGGGAACCACAAGAATGAATGTCCAACATTTTTACAGTATATGGCAACAAGGATGCCAAATCTATTACCAATAGGAGGAATATGGTGATAAATTTGTAAGAAATCGAGCCACAACCCATATCACTGCCCAATGATGCAGAATTACCAAACAGTTCCAAAAAGTTCATACTGCAACTTTTGCAAGTCAGTGGGCCATGATGACAAAGATTGTAGAACTATGGATTTGATGTGAGAGAGGACATTAGATGCATATAGAGTGCAGGAATAAATGATGACTGGGCAAGATGCACCATAATTTAACCAAGTTTCAACCCCATACAACACTGCGTAGAAGCAATATAATACTACACAACTACAGTACAACACAACACAACCTCAGTACAATACCACACAGTATAATCAGGCACCTCAGTATAATGTGCAGAGAGGAGATCAAGCAGGCTAAAGAGGTGGAGGACGAGTGAGAGGGGGTTTTGGATGAGTTAGGGGACCAACGGTATGTCACAATTGTTAACAACCAGGACATTACACAAGGGAATGTCCACTTCCACCAACAACTTGTATGTATTGTCTCACATCAGACCACGATACGGAGGAATGTCTGACATTATTGGTAAAGATTCAAGAAAAGAGGAACCAGAATAACCAGAATGTTCAGTGGATTTCATCCAAAGTGAGGGATGAAAGATGGAACATCAACATAATTACCCACAGAGGAGATAAAATAGGAAACAACGCAGTCCGACAAGAGCCAGTACAACACCAGTGGGTGAAGAAGAACGTCGAAACAAGGAAGCAGTTCGATGCGCAGAATGAGAAGGAGATATTTAAGCAAGCCAAAAATGAATTCCAGAAGGACGATATTGCATCGACTTCAACTATGCAACAAATCAAGGAAGCACCACAATACGAGATGCCTTTGTTATCGGATCATACCAATGAAATGCAACCCATGGGTTAAGTAAGTACAATCAAAGGCTTTTTACAATCATGTGTAAAAGTATTAAATGATCCATCATTTATCAAAATATTGAAAAACATATTAGAATGATGTAGTATAGAGGTGGAAGGAAAACTAGAACAAAAAACCGTCAATCACCTACATACAAGAAGAATAACAAGTAGGGAGTTCAGAATGAATGCCAACATCGGATATTTCAACATGGGAGATATCATACTAGATCTAGGATCTGAAGTGAATGTATTACCAAAGAAGACATGGAAATGTATGGGAGAGCCCACATTAGGATATTTACTTGTTCAATTGAAACTAGCAAACCAAAATAGAGTCATATCAATCGATAGACTGAAAGGAGTGACAATAGACCTAGATGGAGTGCACACTAAAGCATATTTTTAAGTAATTGAAATAGTGGATGGCACAACACCATATCCAGCATTGCATGGCTTGGATTGGGCCTTTGACAACCAGGCCATAATCAATTTGAAGACAAGAAAAATGACATTTGAGTCAGCTGAATACAGGGTCATCGTGCCATTAGACCCATCAGAAGGGGAAAGGTTTGTAGAACCCACTTGCCTAGAGTTAGAGAAAATCATCCAGTTGTACATAACAAATACGTGCAATGAAGATTATGTGAACCCAACTGCAGATGGCATACTTAGTTTGCGGAGCATTACTTCATGTGCGATAGACTCAAATACTGGTTTAGAGAACTGGCAACAAAGGCTACATGAAGTTTCCATGAGACGATGTGCACAAATAGACCGCGCAGTAATATGGGTAGGCACAAAGATAAGGGAACCACCCAGTTTACATGGAGTAAACAATCTAGAAGTATTCTTGGCACAGTATGAAGATGAAGTTTTAGAGAATCAGAGACTCTTAGCACTTGATATAGCACTCAAGGCCACACCTGCAAGATGGTGGGGAACACACAAAGAGACAATCACATATTGGTACCAATGTAAAAGGTTACTGCACATAAGGTTTGACGCAAAACATAAAAACAACAAGAAGTAGATGTATGATGGACAAGGGGCACCAACGAAACACTTGGAGAAGTGCAGAATGTTGTGGAAAATGACACCCCTAGAGGAATGGCCTCATTATTTCATACACACTCTAGAGGGCATACCAATGAAATGGTATACAGAATAGGAACTACGCAAAGGAACTGCGACCTGGACGATATTGCAACAGAATTTTACAGTCACTTTCTCACTCAAGCATGAGAACCCCAACATAGATGCAATTCTTAAATAGATAAGAGGGGTGATATTCATCGAGGAACCAGAATTCGAACTCATAACAAAAGAACAACATCAAAACAAACAACCATTCAAAGAATTTTTGTCATGTTACTATGTGCAAGAGGAAGCATCGAATGAAGATGATCCGTGTGATATTCAAATCAAGGAAGAGGAAGGTGAAAGAGAAGTGGAGGGTCCACCTATAGAATCAGAATTCATTGCTACACCGATCAAGGTGAAGAAAGTCAACATTGTCATAGATGAGAATCCCAAAATGGCCAGCATTGGAGATTACTAGGATGAGCAAACAATAGAAAGTATAACAGAGTTACTGTGCAAGTACAGGGACCTGTTTTCTATAAAATTTACAGAGATGAAGGGTATAGTAGGAGATCTAGGAGAAATGAAGATACCACTAAGAGCTAAAGCGAGACCGATCAAATAGCAACCATACAAATTGAACCCGATATATAAGAAGAAATTCAAAGCTGAGATCAACAGGATGCTCGAAGCTGTAATCATAGAACCAATGGAAGAATTAGAATGGATAAGCCTAATGGTAGTTCAGGAAAAAAAACAAGGAGGGATAAGGATATGCGTCGACTTGAGGAAGTTGAATGATGCATGCCTACATGACCCGTTCCCTACACCTTTCACGGATGAAGTGTTGGAGAACGTAGGAGGACACAAAGTTTACTCATTCACTGATATATTCTCAGGCTACCACCAGATCAAGATAACACGGGAAGACACATACAAGACCACATTTTCTATAGAATGGGGATCCTACCAGTACACAGTCATGTCGTTTGGACTAAAGAATGCACCAGCAATATTTTCCAGAGTAGTCATCGTCATGTTTAAGGAATTCATCCACCAATTTCTAGAGGTATACTTGGACGATTGGACAATCTATAGTGTGTTGAAAGGACATGTAGAGGTATTACAACTGATATTAGAAATATGTAGACAATGCCATATATCATTAAACAGAAAAAACTATATATTCAGAACACCATTTTGGATATTACTAGGCCATATAATATGCAAACAAGGTTTACTAGTAGATCCTGCAAAGATAGCAGTAATTGTTAACTTGCCACCACCAAAAACACTTCGTCAACTAAGAGCGACATTGGGACACACAGGATACTACAGGAATTTTATCAAAGGATACGCACAGATTACTGCACCAATGGAGAGATTGTTAAGAAAAGATATAAAGTTTCAATGGAACAACGATTGTCAACACAGTCTGGATACGTTGAAAGAAAATATGGTCACCACACCAATACTAGTATTTCCAGATTGGGAGAAGACATTCCACGTACATGTAGATGCATCAACCATAGCAATTGGAGATATCTTAGTGCATCCAGGAGAGGGAAATCTGGATCACCCTATAACATTTGCGAGCAGAAAGATATAAGAATCAGAACAAAACTATAACACCATAGAGAGGGAAGGACTAACTATGGTTTACACACTACAGAAGTTCAGACATTACTTATTGGGAAAACACTTCAAGATGTTCACAGATCACTCAACCCTTAAATACCTAGTCAACAAGCTAGTGTTGGGGGGGCAAATCTGTCGATGGTTACTATTGTTTCAATAATTTGATTTTAAAGTAATAGTCAAGCCATGAAAATTGAATCTAGGACCTGACCACCTATCAAGGGTCACAAACAGAGAAGAACCTACGAATTTAGAGGACAACTTTCCAGACGCATAGTTATTTTTAGTCTAGATCGTTGATGAATACTTTGCATATATCATTCAGTACATGAGCACAAGTACTCCACCATAGGAATATAACGCTGAGCAGAAGAAAATCCTGGTAGTCCGAGCTGCAGACTATCAATTGATCACAGGAAACTTATACAAAATGGGCGCAGATAGCATCTTGCGAAGATATTCGTTAGAACATGAAAGACCAAGAGTTTTAACAGAATCCCATGAGGGAATAGCAAGAGGACATTACACATGTAAATCTACTATGCAAAAGCTATTGCACGTAGGATTATGGTGGCCGACCATTAATAGAGATGCAAAGGAGTACTGCCAAAGATACGATGTCTGTCAAAGGGTTGGTAAACCCAACAAAAGGGACGAGATGCCATTATGACCACATGTAACATTGCAGGCATTCGATAAATGGGCAATAGAGATTGTGGGACCAATCAAACCACCAAAAAAAATAACAGGAGAAAAGTACATTATTACGTGACATAATACCTGACAAGATGGGCGGAAGCAACACCAGTGAAGGATTGCAGTGCAAAAACAACAACACAATTCCTCTTTGAACAAGTAATCACTAGATTTGGGTGCCCAAGATTTTTTATGAGCGACCAAGGCATGCACTTCATTAACAACACTATAAATTCTATGACTAAATATTTTTAAGTCCATCATCAGAAAATCACACCATACCACCCACAAGAAAATGGCACAGTGGAAGCATTTAACAAAATCCTTGAGAATGCACTGACCAAGATATGTAATGTCAACATGGATGATTGGGACCTTAAAATACCAGCAGTATTGTGGGCCTATAGGACTACGTGCATAAAGTTGACAGAGCACATGCCATTTAAATTGGTATATGGCCAAGAAGAAGTGGTGCCATTAGAATTTATGGTGCCCAGTGTGCACGTAGCAGCAATTACACACATGACGGAATGAGGCGTAGTACAGGAGAGAATAAATCAATTGATGACCATGGAGGAGGACCGGATCCTAGTAGATTTCCACCAACAAGTTCAAAAAGCAAGGGAAAAATATCAGCACGACAGACACATCAAAAAGAAAACTTTCAAGGAAGGATATTTCATGTTGATGTAAGACAACAAATCCATTCAGCACCTAGGAAAACTTAGAATGCACTGGTTAGGACCGTACAAAGTAAAAATTGTCATAGATGGAGGAGATATATATATGAAGGACTTAGAAGGTGCAGAACTCAGAGGGATGATCAATGGGAGTTGACTGAAGCCGTACAAGTACAGTCGACCACCCACAACTTCAAAGTCACCGTGCAGTAAAAAAAACAAAAAAAACAGGATATTAAACAATACCAATAGAGGTACAGTGCATCGGAAGGAGAATGGGCATGCACGATTGGAATACAAAACCGACAAGGAAAAGATCAATGACCAAGTCAAAATGGAAACAAGAGATAAAAGTAACAACGACAAAAGCAGTACAAAATGATGAAGGCATGTGGAATTGAATGCCGGAAAGGACCGACGAGATGCCTCATTAATTGCACCAACTGGAGATGACAAAGGAGAGTAATGGAAAGTACGAAGGAACCAGAGATTCATTGAATCCATATTAAAGGTAGCATCCTTGAAAAGTTTCATGCGATGCCCATACAAAACACGAAGAAAACAGTTTATTGAGATACTGGAAAATACAGAGAGCGAGAAAGCATACGAAGCACAAAGCACAACTCACAGAGGTTATAGAGACCATTGAACTCAGCAAACGATCGACATTCACCACCATGGAACCACCCAAGCAAGAAGAACCAAGACATACTTCTCGACATTCCAGAGTTAGAACTAGGGCACATGTACAATCGGAGGAAGGCAAACATCATCCACTAGATATCGTCAACATCGACGAAATCCCATCACCATTTACAACACCGATGAACCCCATACCCATGGTGGAAGAAACCCAACAAACAACACCTAAGGGAATGAATGTGCATATGCCGAAAGAAAACCAGGATCAATAGAACTAGGGCACATGAACCCTAAAGGAGGTGCAACCAGAGAACCCTGAAGTAGCTCCCAGAGTCAATGGGATGACGAAAAATCAGGAGGCAACATTCGAACCAAACGAATCTCAAACAACCATGTCAGACCAGCCACGGGAAGGAACAGTGGAAGATGTCACGGGATGGCCAGAATGGTTTTCCGAAGTATG
>JASDQU010438500.1:74408-85769 GCA_032191745.1 Picea mariana
AGGAAAGCGACAGCTAGAAGGAAGAACAACGTGCGTGCATGCATGGAAGACCTAAAGACGTTAGGGTTAGGGTTTTTTAAATGCATAGTAATGGATGAAGAGCCAAAAATGTATAAATATAGATACCTAGGTCTCATAAGAAAAAGGGGAGTAGGTTGTTATTGTTGTTGTTGTTGGTTGGTTAATATAGAGAGATGAATACGGAGAATGGATGATATGTAATATTTTTTTGTATGACCTAATTTTGTAAGTTGTTGAGCTAGAGATGACTTAGGAGGGTAGATCTTGAGGGTTAGATCGCAGGATGAGGAGCCTGGTGTGATCTAGTCCGCCTCATAATAGATCTCAACCCAACTGAGAAGACTTGTAGAGTGCACAATGTTGTAAATTCAGAACCACTATAATAAAAGATCTAAGAGCCAGATATTTATGGATGTAGCCCAGGGGGGTGCACCATGGTAAAACTTGTGTTATGTGATTGAATGCATGTGTTTCTGTATTGTCCTCAGTATATATCGTTATGTTGAATGAATGAGTTGTTATACTTCATGATAATTGTAAATAACATTGTAGTACATTAATAAGTTACAATAGATTTCTCCGCGTAGAGACCTTAGATATTCCACTCAATCCTACGTTGAAAATACATGAGTATTGCATCCACCCATTAAGACTATCTCGGGTGAGACGACGCAGTGCACCCTATGTGTTGTGTTGATTTCTAGTTCACCAGGAGGGCCGATAGTTTTAGAGTCTTTGTTGGAACCCCAAATAGACATGAACCTTTTGTCACTCAATACGAACTCAGATAGGATATTCAAGTAACCAAAAAATGGTTATGTTGTCATTGGTAGGAACAATGGAGGATTGAGTATATGAGATACATTGAAGATTGGTTAAAACATATGTAAGATATGAGGGAGGCGGATCAAGAGAATGCTAAAGCAAGATAAGAAAGCAATGAGCCACTAGAAGGGGACGTTGAGACCATGGAATCCCACAAAAGTAGAGATTGAAAGATGGCTAAGGAAAAAAGAGCTGGAGTATGCACAAAAAGATAACAGAAACCCTAGAGTAACACCCTACAAATATCTTGAGAAATAAGTGTTTACTGCTTTTCATGAAGTCTTTTTCTGTGATTTTACACACTTATTGCAAGAGTGGATACTAAGGTTGATAGATAACCATGAAACAAACTAGATTCGATAGTTAGAGTGGACCCTAGTACAGATTGAGCAGTTACAGTAGGTGAACAACAAATTCACCCGCACAATATATTTTTAGCTCTACAGTATTGTGGCAGGATTTATAACAGAATTTGCAGTAGATATAATGAATTCGTATAGCGTAGTGGAGAAAGAGTTTCTATGTAGACCTTGAGGAAGGTACATTAGATCATTGTATACTTCTATTAAAATACTGCTATATAACAAAGGTGTAATGACAATGGCGTCAGACAACTAATCTTCCCTACGTACATGGGGGAAGGGGGAAAGCACTGACAGGGAGAGGATAAATGGAAGGAGGAAAGGATAAGGGAAAGAAGGAGGAACCCTTGGACCCAATCTTGATGGATGATGACCAAATCAAGTGGATCATGGTGACAGCTGGAAAGACACATAGCAGAGCACCCTAATAACACAAGGTGAATACCAAGAAGAGAGCCATAGCCACGAAGGAAGGCTTGGCGAGTGACAAGGAAGAGGTAGAGGATCTCCAGGCTATGGAGAAGATTGAGAAAATCCTACATACAACATATGAGAGGAATACGAGAGGTCCAAGAATGGGAAGAGAAGGAAACAATCCTATCCATATTAATGTCAGTGTGGAACCCATAAACCCATGTGTGACCAATACACCAAAGCGAACACCACCATTTAGACAACCAAATTTTGGGAGAAGAAAGACAGAAGGAAGCGCATCTATACAAGGAACAACAACTGAGGGAGCTAGTTCAGGCAACACTATTCAAGTATCTACACCATGCGGAGGTAGTATTTTGGCATTCAGAATGGTAGGACACAATCCCAACATCAGGTTACCAGAATTTAAAGGAGAAGCGTCGGAAGACCCAGAGAAACATTTGTTCATCTGTGAGAAGATTTAGGAAGAAAAATAGATTACAGACGAAGATACTAAATTGGCACAGCTAGAGATTACACTAAGGGATTGCGCACTGTATTGGTATATGATTTTAGCTACAAACAATCCACCAGGGACAACTAGAACAATTGCAGACATGAAGAAATTGTTGATAATTGAGTTCCAAAAGCCAAGTTCAGAAGATCAGTACATGAATGAGATGATCGAAATTAGACAAAAACTGGGAGAATTTGTATGGGATATTGACTAGAGATTCAAGCGACTAAAGGGAAAGTTGAAACATCTCATGACCGATATGCAACATAGGAACTTGTTCATCAATTCACTGCTACCACACTTAAATTACCCATTGCGACAACAAAATTTTCAGACATGGGAAGAGGCTTTGCAGGAAGCCCTACAACTGGAAGAAAACTAGTATCAACAGATGGATCCAGCCTTCAAAGAATTGAAGGAGTATTTGAAGAACTTAACGTTCCAACTAAACCAGAATAAAAGTAAGGAAAAACGACAAGTTGTTTGGTGTACTACATGCAGGACAGAAGGGAACCACAAGAATGAATGTCCAACATTTGCGTAGTATATGGCAACAGGGATGCCAAATCTGTTACCAATAGGAGGACTATGGTGAGAAATCTATAAGAAATTGGGCCACAACCCATATCACTGCCCAATGATGCAGAAATACCAAACAGTTCCAAAAAGTTCATACTGTAACTTTTTCAAGTCAGTGGGCCATGATGACAAAGATTGTAGAACTATGGATTTGATGCAAGAGAGGACATCAGATGCATATAGAGTGCATGAATAAATGATGACTAGGCAAGCTGCACCACAATTTAACCAAGTTCCAACCCCATACAACACTATGAAACAACAATATAATATCGCGCAACTATAGTACAACATAACACAACCTCAGAACAATACCACACAGTATAATCAGGTGCCTCAGTATAACATGCAGAGAGGATATTGAGCAGGCTACATAGGTGGAGGATGAGTGAGAGGGGGTTTTGGATGAGGTAGAGCACCAACGTTATGTCACAATTGTCAACAACTAGGACATTACGCAAGGGAATGCCCACTTCCACTAGCAACTTGTATGTATTGCTGTGCATCAGACCACGATATGGAGGAATGTTCAACATTATTGGTAAAGATTCAGGAAAAGAGGAACCAGAACAACTAGAATGTTCAGTGGATTTCATTTGAAGTGAGGGATGAAGGATGGAACATAAACATAATTACCCATAGAGGAGCTAAAACATGAAATGACACAGTCCGACAAGATTCAGTACAACACAAGTGGGTGAAGAAGAACGTCGAACAAAGGAAGCAGTTCGACACGCAGAATGAGAAGGAGATATTTAAGCAAGCCAAAAATGAATTCCAGAAGGACGATATTGCATCAACTTCAACTGCGCAACAAATCAAGGAAGCACCACAATACGATATGCCTTTGTTATTGGATCATACCAATGAAATGCAACCTATGGGACAAGTAAGTACAATCAAAGGCTTTTTGCAGTCATGTGTAAAAGTATTAAACGATCCACCATTTTTCAAAATATTGCAAAACATATTAGAATGATGTAGTATAGAGATGGAAGGAAAATTAGAACAAAAATCCATCAATCACCTACATACAAGGAGAATAACAAGTAGGGAGTTCAGACTGAATGCCAACATCAGAGATTTCAACATGGGAGATATCATACTAGATCTAGGATTTGAAGTGAATGTATTACCAAAGAAGACATGGCAATGTATGGGAGAGCCCACATTAGGATATTCACTTGTTCAACTCAAACTAGCAAACCAAAATAGAGTCATATCAATCGGTAGACTGAAAGGAGTGACAATAGACCTGGATGGAGTGCACACTAAAGCAGATTTTTAAGTAATTGAAATAGTGGATGGCACAACACCATATCCAGCGTTGCTTGGTTTAGATTGGGCCTTTGACAATCATGATATAATCAATTTGAAGACAAGAAAAATGACATTTGAGTCAGCTAAATACAGGGTCATCACGCCATTAGACCCATCAGAAGGGGAAAGGTTTGTAGAACCCACTTTTCTAGAGTTAGAGGAAATCATCCAGTTGTACAGAACAATTGAGTGCAATGAAGATTATGTGAACCCAACTGCAGATGGCATACTCAGTTTGCAGGGCATTACTTCATGTGCGACAGACTCATATACTGGTTTAGAGAACTGGCAACACAGGTGACATGAAGTTTCCATGATACGATGTGCACAAATAGACCGCACAGTAAGATGGGTAGGCATGAAGATAAGGGAACCACCCAGTTTCCATAGAGTAAACAATATAGAAGTATTCTTGGCATAGTATGAAGATGAAGTTTTAGAGAATCAAAGACTCTTAGCACTTGATATATCACTCAAGGCCACACCTTCAAGATGGTGGGGAACACACAAAGAGACAATCACAGATTGGTATCAATGTAAAAGGTTACTACACATAAGGTTCAATGCAGAACAGAAAAACAACAAGAAGTAGATGTATGATGGATAGGGGCCACTAGCAGAACACCTGGAGAAGTGCAAAATGTTGTGGAAAATGACACCCCTAGAGGAATGGCTTGATCATTTCATACACACTCTAGAGGGCATACCAGTGAACTGGTATACAAAACAGGAACTGTGCAAAGGAACTACAACCTGGATGATATTGCAACATAATTTTACTGTCACTTTCTCATTCAAGCATGAGAACCCCAACATAGATGCATTTATTAAAGAGATAAGAGGGGTGATATTCATCAAGGAACCAGAATTTGAACTCATAACAAAAGAACAACATCGAAACAAATAGGCATTTAAAGAATTGTTGTCATGTTACCATGTGCAGGAGGAAGCATCGAATGAAGATGATCTGTGTGATATTCAGATCAAGGAAGAGGAAGGTGAAAGAGAAGTAGAGGGTCCACCTATAGAATCAGAAGTCATTGCTACACTGATCAAGGTGAAGAAAGTCAACATTGGCATAGATGAGAATCCCAAAATAGCTAGCATTGGAGATTACTGGGATGAGCAAACAATAGAAAGCATAACCGAGTTACTGCGCAAGTACATGGACCTGTTTCCTACAAAATTTATAGAGATGAAGGGTATAGCAGGAGATCTAAGAGAAATGAAGATACCACTCAGAGCTGAAGTGAGACCAATTAGACAACAAACATACAAATTGAACCTAATATATAAGAAGAAATTCAAAGTTGAGATCGACAGGATGCTCGAAGCTGTAATCATAGAACCAATGGAATAATCAGAATGAATAAGCCTAATGGTAGTTCAGGAGAAAAAAAAAAGAGGGATAAGGATATGCGTCGACTTGAGGAAGTTGAAAAATGCATGCTTACATGACTCGTTCCCTACACCTTTCATGGATGAAGTGTTGGAGAACGTAGGAGGACACGAAGTTTACTCATTCACTAATGGATTCTCAGGCTACCACCAAATCAAGATATCACAGGAAGACACATACAAGACTACGTTTTCTACAGAATCGGGATCCTACTAGTACACAGTCATGTCGTTTGGACTGAAGAATGCCCCAACAATATTTTCCAGAGTAGTCTTCGTCATGTTTAAGGAATTCATCCACCAATTTCTAGAGGTATACTTGGAAAATTGGACAATCTATAGTGTGTTGAAAGAACATGTAGAGGTATTACAAATGATATTAGAAAGATGTAGACAGTGCCATATATCATTAAACATAAAAAAATGTATATTCGGAACACCATTTTGGATATTACTGGGCCATATAGTATGCAAACAAGGTTTACTAGTAGATCCTGCAAAGATAGCAGTAATTGTTAACTTGCCTCCACCAAAAACAATTTGTCAACTAAGAGCGACATTGGGACACACGGGATACTATAGGAATTTTATCAAAGGATACGCGTAGATTACTGCACCAATGGAGAAATTGTTAAGAAAAGATACAAAGTTTCAGTGGAACGATGATTGTCAACACAGTCTGGATACGTTGAAAGAAAATATGGTCACCACACCAATGCTAGTATTTCCAGATTGGGAGAAGACATTCCATGTACATGTAGATGCATCAGCCATAGCAATTGGAGATATCTTGGTGCATCCAGGAGCAGAAAATCTGGATCACCCTATAGCATTTGTGAGCAGAAAGATATCAGAATCAGAACAAAACTATAACACAACAGAGAGGGAAGGACTAACTATGGCTTACACACTACATAAGTTCAGAAATTACTTATTGGGAAAACACTTCAAGATGTTCACAGATCACTCAACCCTTAAATACCTAGTCAACAAGCCAGTGTTGGGGGCAAAATCTGCCGATGGTTACTACTGTTTCAAGAATTTGATTTTAAAGTAATAGTCAAGCCAGTAAAATTGAATCTAGGACCTGACCACCTATCAAGGGTCACAAACGGAGAAGAACCTATGAATTTAGAGGACAACTTTCCAGACGCATAGTTATTTTTAGTATAGATCGTTGATGAATAATTTGCAGATATCATTCAGTATGTGAGCACAGGTACTGCGCCCTAGGAATATAACACCGTGCGAAAGAAAAACTTGGTAGTCTGAGTTGCAGAATATCAACTGATTGTAGGAAACTTATACAAAATGGGTGCAGATAGCATCTTGTGAAGATATTCGTTAGAATACAAAATACCAAGAGTTTTAATAGAATCCCATGAGGGAATAGCAGGAGGACATTACGCATATAAATCTACTGCGCAGAAGGTATTACGCATAGGATTATGGTGGCCGACCATTCACAGAGATGCGAAGGAGTACTTCCAGAGATGCGATGTCTATCAAAGGGTTGGTAAACCCAACAAAAGGGACGAGATGCCATTACGACCACAGGTAACATTGCAGGAATTCGATAAATGGGCGATAGACTTTGTGGGACTAATCAACCCACCAACAAAAATAACAGGATAAAGGTACATTATTACCATGACAGAATACATGACAAGATGGGCAGAAGCAGCACCAGTGAAGGATTGTAGTGTAGAAATAGTAGCACAATTCCTCTTTGAACAAGTAATCACTAGATTTGGGTGCCCAAGATTTTTTATGAGCGACCAAGGCACACACTTCATTAACAACACTATAAATGCTATGACTGAAGATTCTTAAGTCCATCATCAGAAAATCACACCATACCACCCACAGGAAAATGGCACAGTATAAGCATTTAACAAAATCCTTGAGAATGCACTAACCAAGATCTGTAATGTCAACATGGATGATTGGGACCATAAAATACTAGCAGTATTGTGGGCCTACAGGACTACGTGCAAAAAGTTGACAAGGAAAATGCCATTTAAATTGGTCTATGGCCAAGAAGAAGTGGTGCCATTAGAATTTATGGTACCCAGTTTGCGCGTAGCAACAATTACACACATGACGGAATGAGGCACAGTACAGGAGAGACTAAATCAATTGATGACAATGGAGGAGGACCAGATCCTAGTAGGGTTCCACTAACAAGTTCAAAAAGCAAGGGAAAAATCTCAGCATGACATACACATCAAAAAGAAAACTTTCAAGGAAGGAGATTTAGTGTTGATGTAAGACAACAAGTCCATTAAGCACCTAGGAAAACTCAGAATGCAATGGTTATGACCGTACGAAGTAAAAACTGTCACAGATGGAGGAGCTATATATCTGAAGGACTTAGCATGTGTAGAACTCATAGGGATGATCAACGGGAGTTGACTGAAGCTGTACAAGGACAGTCGACCACCCACAACTTGAAAGTCACCACGCAGTAAAAAAAAAGAAAAATAGGATATTAAACGGTACCAACAGAGGTACAATGCATCAGAAGGAGAAGGGGCACACATGATTGGAATACAAAATCGACAAGTACAAGATCAATGACCAGGTCAAAATGGAAACTAGTGAGAAAAGTAACGATGACAAAAGAAGTAGAAAACGATGAAGGCATGTGGAATTGAATGCCACAAAGGACCGACGAGACATCGCATTAATTGCACCAACTAGAGATGACAAAGAAGAGTAATGTAGAGTATGAAGGAACCAAAAGTTCATTGAATCCATATTAAAGTTAGCATCCTCAACAAGTTTCATGCGATGCCCATACAAAACATGGAGAAAACAGTTTATTGCGAGACTGGAAAATACAGAGAGCGAGAAAGTATACGAAGCATAGAGCACAACTCACAGAGGTTATAGAGACCATTGAACTCAGCAAACGATTGACATTCACCACCATGGCAACACCCAAGCAAGAAGAACCAAGACAGACTTCTTGACATTCCAGAGTTAGAACCAAGGCACATGTACAATCAGAGGAAGGAAAACATTAGCCACTAGAGATCGTCAACATCGACGAAATCCCATCACCAGATACAACATTGATGAACCCCATACCCATGGTGGAAGAAACCCAAAAGGCATCACCTAAGGGAATGAATCTGAATATGCCAACAAAAAACCAGGATCAACAAAACTAGGGCACATGAACCCTGAAGGAGGTGCAACCAGAGAACCCTGAAGCAGCTTCGAGAGTCAATGGGACGACGACAAATTGTGAGGTAGCATTCGAGCCAAACAAATCTCAAACAACCATGTCAAACCAGCCACAAGAAATAACAGTGGAAGATGTCACGGGATGGCCAGAATTTTTTTCCAAAGTATGACTGATGGAGGCCTCAAGCCAACCACTACCGAAAAAATAAAAGCAGCAGGTACCTAAGTCACTGCGCAAGAAACCCATCGTAGACCTTATTTTTCCGCGTATACCAAATGGGGTACGGGTAAAATCAATCTTGCTAGGTCATGTCAAGAAGCTAAAATACTCGGACCACAATGTAATGTACATGGACAATTTCTCAGAGTTCACAAAGAGAGTCTACCTACAGATTATGGGTTTGGATACATTTGGGGAACCAATTAATCAACCACTCTAGTGGGAAATAGGATTGGAAAAAATGGGGATTTTAGGTCTGCTAGAGCTACCACACTTTGGCAGAGGATAGTACACAAACAATTGCATCAAACAATTGTTGGTGGTCACACATGGCGGGGATATATGGTTGGACAATCTCATCTCGATAGACGTAGATCTCATTGCACACATTATAGGGATGCCATCCTGGGCCATGGATCTTATGCAATTTCTTGACGACAAAACAAAGGAGAAAGCACTTGCA
The DNA here is from genome assembly GCA_032191745.1 of Picea mariana. NCBI lineage: Eukaryota > Viridiplantae > Streptophyta > Pinopsida > Pinales > Pinaceae > Picea > Picea mariana. Next base: position 83,720 of record JASDQU010438500.1, read on the forward strand.
GAAGACATGAAAAAGAAATGTGGCATTGACAGGGGGTGCGAGGAATCATCATCAAAAGGATCAATGATGCCGTGACACAAATAGCCGCAAAAATCATGGTCTGGAAGATGCTAAGAAAATTCCTTGAGGAAGTCCTAGTGGGATTCATCGCAGTTGCAGAACAATGTGTCGAGCGCACCATAGTTAGCTGGGCCCCCTATCTCTTTAATTTGTTTCTGTATGAATGCAAGGATGCATGCACAATCTAGGAACAAAAATTCATTATTCATGGTTGCTCATGCTGATAGCCATCATGGGATGGAAACAACCAAACTATGCATTTTTCATCACCAGACCCAAGCCGAATCATGGAGCGAGATATTTATCACTTAGCGTCGCATCAAAAGCCAAGAACAGGAATATGAATGCAGTTGTATTCAAAGGATACCTTCACGACCTACAAGATACCATCTCCAATCTATGGAGAATAACACCACAGGTTATCACGTACTATTTAGACATCGCCAACTTCAAGGCCACTCGACATGGGATGTGGATATAGACGCGGAAGGACCCCAACAAGCAGTGGTTACAATTGCGCTATTGCATCATGGAGGGTGACATCGACATGGTTATCATGGAATGGGAGGAAGACTGGAAGATTCCAGTCCTCACCCAAGACATACCCACAAATACAGTGGAAGAGGAAACAGGGGAGGAAGAAACAAAGCCTCAGGAAGTGCCACTACCCAAGATACGAAGGACAGGCTAGACAAAAACAAAGCAGATGAATGAAGGGATATTTAATATGGGGACCCAGAAGGGGAAGAAGAATAATACACAGCCAACCCAAGAAAAACAAAAGCAGGTTGAGGCAGCATAGGGGATTACACCAAGTCCCAATCCACAAGAACCAGGCCTGACTAAGAGATCAGCTACTCAGACGGGGGGTGCATGCAAGAAGATGAAGGTGCAAAGAACACCTCCAGAATACACGATCATGGAGGATGATGCAGAAATGATAACCCAAATGGTTTAGGATCGTACAGATAAAGACTTTGAAAATTTTGTGCACGACAGGGATAGAATTCAAGAGGAGTTGGCAGACATGCGACATTTCCACAAGCAGATAGGGAAAGTGTAGGCAATAGGAAACAACATAGGAAAATGGTTGTCAACATCACTAACAGGAGAATAACTTGAAGCAAGGGAGCAAGACACAATTCAAACAATACCATAGCCAAGTGCAACATTCCACATTACACCCAACATGTTGTGCATGGATGATATCATGGGGAAGAAACCCCTAAAGGACTTATCTCAACTCGAACTGGTATTGCCATAGATACCATCCAAATATCTACACAAATTACAGGTTAGCGTTACCCAAGAGGTACAGTCTTGTGCACGCATAGACTTAGCCGAATTACAACAGGAAAAGGAGAAGTAGGGTGTGCTGGAATTAATATATGAGTAGGAAAAGCTAGAGACCCAAGAGGGGAGGGAGCATGTGAATGGATTGGAACAAAAATTGGTCGAAACTTATGAGAAGATTTCAAAGACTATGTAGAGGGATGAACTCATAGCAATAGAGAAGATTGATCAGATTGTACAAGCAATCGACCAATATCATAAGGAGATTGAGAATCTCTGTGAACATCTCACACCTACCACTCCACCAGAGGTAAGGGATAAAAGGAAGCAAGAGGCAACATAGCAGCTATAGGAGATAGAGCAATAGGTTAGCACAACAGTCAACTTGTTCAATCAAGCAGCACAACTTTGTACTAAGCTATAAGAGGATCATCAATTCTAGTGGTGGGACAAGGAAGAATAAAGGATAAGCACAGTTATCCAGGAACTCAAGTAGAGGTGGAATACAATGCCCATCACGGAGCGCATCAAAGGGGCGCAGGATATGAAGAAACTACAGGCAAATCTCACCACTGTGCAAATGTAGAAAAAGGAGCATCAGGCTCAAATGGAACCACTTCAAGAGCACGTAGTAGAATTCATTGCACAAGAAGAGGAAGCCAAGACACATATAGCACATACCCAAGAAAAGTGTGCA
>JASDQU010438500.1:98884-113049 GCA_032191745.1 Picea mariana
GCACAAGAAGAGGAAGCCAAGACACATATAGCACATACCCAAGAAAAGTGTGCAGGGTTTATCAATGATGAGATTGCAGTCCAGATAGTAGACGCACTCAAGAAGAAGACTGTGTAGGCTCAAACACAAGCAGTGGAGCTCAAGGAGAAGTTCTAGGCGATCACCAGGGAGATCAATGAAGCGCAAAAAGGTTAGGTGGCTTGGCACGAGTCACATGTCAGTGTTGGGGGCTTGTTAGAAGTAGGCCAAAGCAGAAAGAAAGGTGATTTTGGGAAAGAAGGCATGAATGAGGAAAGCGACAACTAGAAGGAAGAATAGCACGCGTGCATGCATGGAAGACCTAATGACAATAGGGTTAGGGTTTTTGCAATTTATTGTAATGGATGAAGAGTTGAAAACATATAAATATAGATACCTAGGTATCATAAGAAAATGATTAGTAGGTTTTTATTGTTATTGTTGTTGTTGGTTGGTTAATATAGAGAGACGAATACAGAGAACAGATGATATGTAATATTTTCTTGTATGACCTAATTTTGTAAGTTGTTGATCTAGAGAGGACTAAGGAGGGTAGATCTTGAGGGTTAGATCACAGGCTGAGGAGCCTGGTGCAATCTAGTCCTCCTCATAATAGATCTCAACCAAACTGAGAAGATTTGTAGAGCATGCGGCACTGTAAATTCATAACTACTATAATAAAAGAGCTAAGAGCCAGATCTTTGTGGATGTAGCCCAGGGGGGTGAACCACGGTAAAACTTGTGTTATGTGATTGAATGCATGGGTTTCTTTATTTTCCTCAATAGATATTTTTATGATGAATGAATGAGTTGTTATACTTCATGCTAATCATAAATAACATTTCAGTACATTAATAAGTTACAATAGATTTCTTCGCATACAACCCTCAGATCTTCCAGTCAATACTAGGATGAAAACACATGAGTATTGCAGCCACCCGTTAAGATTATCTCCGGTGAGACGGTGTAGTGCACCCTATGTGTTGTGTTTCCTTCTGGTTCACCAAGAGGGCCAATAGTTTTAGAGGCTTTGTTGGAACCTCGAACATACATGAACCCTGGATCACTCAATATGAACTCATACAGGATATTCAAGTAACCAACAGGTTGCAATGCTTTCCTTTTCTCATCGGGAATGTGATTCCATGCTATACTACCAAATAGACGGAAGTGATTTACATCTGGTTTAATTTTATTCCAAACTTATTTCGATGTTATATTTTTAAGATCCTTTGTGGGACTATGATTTACTATGTAATTTTCACATTTGATGGCTTTTCTGCAATACTTTAGACTTAATCCCTGAAATTGGATCATACAATTAGCCATTTCTTTTAATTTATGGTTCTTTCTCTCAACAACACCATTTTGTTGTGGTGTATATGGAACAATGTGTTTCATTTGGATGTCATGTGTAGTGCAGTAACTTGTAAAATTATTGTTCACATATTTGCCTCCATTATGTGTTCTTAACCTTTGAATTTTATGTCCAGATTTCTTTTATACAAGGGCCTTGTAGGCCAAAAACTTGTTAAAAACTTCACTCTTAAGTTTTAAGAAGTAAACCCAAGTATGTCTAGAAAAGTCATCAATGAAATTTAAGAAATACTTGCACCCAGAAAAAGAAGGAGAAGAAAGTGGACCACACAAGTCACTATGAACAAGCTGCAAAGGGCCCGAGGCGTGCCAAGAGGCACGTTTATCAAAACTCTCCTTATGATGTTTTCCGAGAACACAAATGGCACAAACACCATCTCTGCATGAAACAAGAGGGAGACCAATCACCATTTGTTGATTACATAGTTGCTACAATGAGCGATAGTTTAGATGACCAAACCGCACATGCCAAATTTTTCTCAAGTCATCACTATGAGCAACAAAAACTGATGGAAAATATGATGAGCCAAAGTTGTCAAACTTGTACAACCTGGTAATATCATCAACAATTCCAGTTGCAAGAAAATGATTAGGATATTTTAGATCCTTGATTACAACTTGGTGAGGTGAAAAATCTACGGTTTTACCTTCACCTGAATGAGTTATTTGATATACTGATAGAAGGTTACAAGAAAGACTTGGAACAGATAATACATCATTGAAATGACCATTATCTACTTGAATTGTTGTATATCCTAAAACACTAAGATATCTATCATCACCAACAAATATTTTCTTGGTGTTACATTCATTTAGAGTAGAAAATATGTCTTTATCCTTAGCCATATGATAAGATGATCCAGAATCAATAAGCCACTCATTAGAAGAATAAGTAGAAGTTGCATTGAAGGAGAAACCAAAAGAAGAAAGTGCATGTCCATGAGAAGAAGAAAAAGTAGAGTCAATATTGATGTTGTGCTTCTTCATCATTGCTTCTAAAGCTATCATCTTCTTGAAACATTTGGACTCATAATGACCATCTTTATCACAAAAGTTGCAATGTCCGTCAGTATCCTTATTTTTAGTTTTTTCTCCTTTGTCACTATTAGGAGCTGAAGTTGTCTGAGTGGGTTTGGGACCCTTATTTTGCTTGCTGTTGTGCCGAGGATGTTTCTTCTTTGTATTCTTGGGTTTATCTTTTTGTTGGGCGACTAAGGCTTTATTGGAGGTACCTGCAGTGTTGATCACTCAAAGCTGTACAAACTTATCTTGCTCTCTAATAAAAGCATCACAAAAGGACTCAAGAATGTGTTTTTTATAAGCTTTCCCTAGAGCCTCTCTCGTGGAATAAAAGGTAGATACAAACACAAAATATGCACTACCTATCTTAGAAATAATAATATAGGTGCAACACTCTTCCTCCATCTTTATCTCACATTCTTGACATAAAATTCTAAGTGTTTTAAACTTAGATAGATAGTCTTCAATGCAAGAAAAATCATTTGGACTTAAAGTCATTATTTGATTTTATAACTGATGTTCTCGAATAATATTGTGTTTACCAAACACAGATTCAAGATTTTCCCAATTTTCATCAGGTTCATCAATTTCTTGAAGGTAGAACCTTAAATCAGGAGAGATGGAAATTCTGATTGTTCCATGTGCTTCATCATTCCTATTATCCCATTTGACTTTTTTATCAGCATCAGTGGGTTCTTTTTCCTTTCCCAAGATAATCCATTACAAACCTTTACTTCTTAATAAATCCTCCATATGGGACTTTCATTGGAAGTAGTTTGTGTTGCTAAACAAAAGATTACTAGAAGAATCCATATTAAATATATAGATAATATGGATTTAAAAACTGAAACTGATGATCTGGATGGAAAGATCTCAAAAAATTAGGTTGTTTTAAAAAAAAAGGGTACTGAAAACAGACTTTGGATGGGAAATTTATGCCATTTTAAAAAAAAGGCATAAATGGTAACCAAAGGACCACGTGGTGGTGTAAGTTGCTTTATTAAGTGACCCAATTTTATAAAAATAAGTGGGGATCACTTTTACAATGAATTTGCTTTATAAAATACAGTTGCATTGCATGAACGTTTTCAAAAAAAGTAACAAAAGGAGAGACTTGAACTCAAGACCTCTTACTTAATAAGGAAACTTTTAACCAAGTGGGTTAGAAAAACATATTGCATTATTTAGAAGGAGGATTGGGTTTGATGTTGTTGTTGTTGTTTTTGTTGAAGACGGTCTTGGAGAGTTTTCTCATAAAAAACTCTTTTCATAGAAGAAATAAATGTTGCTTCTCGATGACAACAAGGGTTAGATCTCAGTTAGCTTACCCCAAAAATGCATTTTTTCCTATTTGTTTGTGATTTTCCGAGATCACACAGGGTGTGGGGAAAAGAGAATATGCAGATATAAAAGAGTAATAACCCAGAAACAAATAATATAAAACCTAAATAATACTTTGCAAAAATTTTAAAAGGGCGTATACAGGCTTTATACCTCCGGATCTAGCTGAAATGGTCGTATCTTGGGAAAACAAAAACCTTTTCGAGTGAAATGAAAAGCATTCCTGACTGAAAAGAGAGATCCATACACATTAGAACAGTATTCTCAGCCCAAAAATGTATGGAAATGGAAGAAAAAAAATATGAGGAAACTCGACTTCACGATATCGATCTACAACATGAGTGGGTCTTCAAACAAGATCTGATACCATGTTTGACAGCATAGGTATTCTAATAGAGGAAAAACACCTTCAGTAAACACTTACACAACCATATCAACTATCAACACACAAATGTTTTGATGTGGTAAAACCCCTACGAGGGAACATCCATGGCCCCAGCCAATGCGGCCACTTGGAGCAGTTTATTAATGCAAAAGAAAAATATTATAGAGAGATTTTACAATAGATTTTCTCACAATCGATCATCGACAAATTACCCTCCATGCTTTTTAAATAGAGATCATGGACCAATCAAGTGTTAAGCCATAGATCAATGGTCATTAAGATTGAGGAGAATATGAATCGTTGGATCACTCTATGTAGGGAACATATCGTGACTGTCAGATTTCCTAACTACAAATGCATACTAATGCATACTAAAGAAACACATTAAGAAACACACTTTTACCTAACAACACATTAGAACAAGTAGATATTAACTAAATCATACGTGTATAAATATCCTAACATATAGTGCTACTTCAGAAGAGCACATATCACATCTCATGAAAGTTTTAAAGACTCTAAAAAAGAACCATTTGTTGGCTAACCTCAAGAAATATGAGTTTACTCAGCACTATTTGGTGTATTTGGGGTATGCATTTGATGGAGGGGAGCTCAAGATAGATCTCACAAAGATGGAGGCCATCCCGAAATGGCTAGTTCCTACAAATGTCATTGAATTTAGGATTTTTGTTAGGGTAGCACAATACTTGTGGAAGCTCATAACTTCATTTTCAATAGTATTTGCACCACTCCATGCCATAATAGTGAGTGGTAAGAGTTTCCAGTGGGGGAAGAATCGATAGAAGGATTTTGATGAGATGAAAATAAATATCAGTGAAGCACCAATTATCACATTAAAAAAGTCAAAAAAACCTTTTGAAGTGGATACAAGTGCAAGTGGCTATGTCATGGGAGCGATTTTGATGCAAGGAGGAAGGCCTGTATGCTATCATTCTGAAATATTTCATGGGGCAGTTCTCAACTTCCCTACCTATGACAAGGAACTCTATGCTATGGTACAAATTGTCAAGAAGTGGAAGCACTATTCTATGGAAAAGGAGACCATCATTCACACATATAACTAGCCACTATAGTATTTGTAGGCCCAAAGTAAGCTACCAAAAACTAGAAAATACAAGTGGATGGGGTTTTTACAGCAGTTTCATCTAGTCATCAAGTATAAGAAGGGAAGCACAAATAGGTTGTTAGACATGATTTTAAGGCCACCCACATCCAATATTACATCTTTGGTAAATTTAATGCACGTGAAACCTTTTACCCATGATGCATGCATAGAGGCATACAAAGAAGATGAGAATTTCAAGGTGTTTCAGTAGCTAGAGGGAAAAATTCATATGGAAGAAAGTGACAGCAAGGTTAATTGTCATTTCCATAATGGGATACTCTACAAGCTCAACAAGCTCTAAGTCCCTAAAGGTGAACGATTGTAGCTTATTAGAAAGGCTCACACCTCCAAGTTTACAGGAAAATTTGGTGTTGGGAAGATAGTTTCCAACTTACAAAGGTATGTGTACTAGCACATAATGCAAGAAGATGTATACTTGAATATTAGAGGATGTATACTTTGTTGTAATATAAATTCTAGTAACTAGAAGCAAGGTCTATATCGCCCTTTACCAGTACCCGCTCGACCTTGGGAGAGCATTGCCATGGATCTTGTGGGAGCTTTACCAACATCCAGGAAGGGATGTGATTATCTATTTTTAGTAGTTGATAGGTTTAGCAAGATGTGCATTCTCGTGCCTTGTAAAGATATCATCGAAGGAAAAGAAGCAGCAAACATATTCTTTGAACAAAGTTGGTTTCACTTTGGGATACAAAGGAACATAATCTCATATAGGGATACCACATTTATCAGTTCATTTTGGACCACATTGTGGGAGAATATGGACACGAAGTTGAAGATATCTACAATATTCCATCCACAAATAGATGGAAAAAAAAAAGTATTCAATGAGACTTTAGTGCAGCTTTTGAGGGGTTGAAATCAAAAGCATCCAAGGACATGGGATGAAAATATGATCTACATACAACACTCTTGTAATAGAGCAGTCCATACTTCTACTGATAAGTCACCTTTTGATTAAACTTGCTTTGGATATTTTCCACCTTCACCCTTGGATGTTGTATATGGACAGCAAGGAGTGAGGGAGGACCTCACAAGAGATGCATTGAGAGAAGAAAAAAATATTCATAAGATTAGGAAAATCCATTTGCAAGTATAGGAGACATTGAAGAAGTCACAAGAAAAATACAAGGGCAAACATGATCAACAAAAAAATGAGAAGTCATTCAAAGTGGGAGACAGAGTTTGGTTATAGTTGAATAAGGAAAGACTACAAGGTCTTGGTAAGAAAATCAAGTCTCTACAGTATGAACATTTTTATATATTAGAGAAGGTGGGAGACAATTCCTACAAAATTAGTCTACCCCCATACATGTGCATTTACTCAGTAGTGAATGTGGAGAATTTGAAACTCTATGAGCCTTCCATGTTGGATAAGGAGAAGAAGCAGGTCATACCTACCATATAATATTTATCACCAAATTCTCAGGGAGATTTGAAAAAAGACATGGTTTTACAAAATAAGTCTAGTATAAAACATTGGCAACATGACCTTTGAAAGATTGGATTGAAAAAACAACTTCTAGGAAAAGAAAAATGGTACTCTAGAAAGAAGGTAGAGGAAACATTTCATCACCTCATCCAGTAAATATTTTGGGGACCAAAATACTCCTTAAATGGAGAGGTATAATCTGGATTGGATCATTATATAATTTTTCATCTATCTCAGTACTTTCTAGCCATTTTTATGCATCAAGAGACATTTTTTGGGGAGCGTACAAACCTAATTTCATGGAATATTTCATATTCTACACACCAATAACTTTCCAACTATGCAAGAATTTCCTCAATCAAAGCTCGTATGAAAAGGTTATTCCTCCCCCAAGTTGACCTACCTTATTGACCACCATGGTACGATTGAATGTCATGTCATCCCTCTTTACTCACTCATATGGGGCTAGACACGTGTGCAATTTCAAGAAGATCCTAGAAGGTACAAAACCTTATCAAAATTAAGGGTTGGTGAAGTCAAAACCCTACCCCTAGATGGATATTGAGCGATGTTGAATGTCATGTCACTAGGAGGACAAGGGATTCCATTCTTTTTCATTGTATCTTGTTCCATATCTAAGAAAAACATATGAGAGTGCTATTTTTAGAGCATAAAAAAGGAGGAGGATTATGTATCAGTTGTCCAAGCCACAGTTTCAAAAGGTAACTCCATAGTGAGTTCCCATTCCTTTGTATGTGAATTTTATAACTGAAACAAAGAGAGTAGAGCATAAGCCTCACCTTCCAACTAGGTTTTATCCTATATTAGGTTTCCCAGGTCAAATCTTTTGTTAATTTGTGTGCATGTTATGTATTTTATGTATGTTCTTTCATTTTTATATTTCAATTATTTCTTAAATTCAATTCATAAGCTAGAGATAATAAATATAATATTTTAGAATATTATAGTATATGTTGAAATGAACTACTCTAGTGGAATATCCACAACAGTTTGTATATCACTAGGTGCCTGAATGGCCAAAGAACATCATTTAGGGCCTCAAAACAATCCCATAATTTTAGGACCAAAAAATCAAAACCAAAATGGCCAAGATGGATAATTGTGATGAGTCAGTATAAAAGTGGGTGGCCATCGATATCCACCTAGATTAGTCCTCCCCTTTAGGAAGACAAGTCCCCATTGTGTCAAGTTCCCTCAAGAGATGGGGGAACTTTTGTTGAATATGACCCTTGGTGATATAATTTCCTTCATGAATGTAAGGTCCCCACTATAATCCCCATTTTAACTAATGCTTAATGTAAATATAATGTGTGGCCATGGCCAAGTGATGTATATGTGAATTGTATTTCTGATTTTTTATAATAAAATGGCATGCTAGTTTTTGGGGACATGGATAGAGATGGGGGATGAATTAATCCACAAGAGAGGGGAGGGTCTAGGAGAATTTCTAAGAGGGGTCTAAGGGGGAATTACCCATGTATATTAATTCAAACCACTTCCTGAAATTACTATTGGTATATGAACCTTCTAATTTATGATTGAGTGTCCCCAAATCCAATCATTGAATACATGTAAGAGGATGGGTGTGATAAGTCACATCCCATAGTTATTAGGATCATGGGGAATGAGTACAGTAAGCTTGGGGAAGTTTATGAGTCAAGAAAGAAATCCAAAGGAGAGGAAATTTGTATGGGAAGTTACAACAGTTTTAGATAGTCATGTTTTTTCTGTGAGTAGCAAGTAGAGAGAGAAAACGAAGAGATTGCATATGGAGAAAATATGGATGGAACATTATGGAGCGTATTTGGAGCAGAATACTAAAGAGCTAGGTTTCCATGTCTGAAGAGTGAACTCATATGTGAGTTTCACTATAACATCAAGAGATTGTTGTTGTTTTTCTTGGTAGTTTTGCTATCACTGAGCTCCATTGAGTTTCCCAATAGAAATATTATTGGTTACCTATTCCAGAGAGACCCTGATAAATGAATGGGATTCTCAAGGGATTGAGATCAGTGAATGGGTACAGTCCTTGGGTTGGGTAGGTCATGAGGAAGAGATTTGGTGGAAATTTAGGATAGTTGTAAGAGAATATCAGTGGGTTGTGAGATTTGTAAGTTGTGAGTGGATAGTGAGAGACCACCTTCTTTGTGGATTTCTAGCCTCAACTCAAGGGTGACTTATTGTTGATATTTGGAACAACAAGTTTGTGTTTGGGTGGAACATCCACCCCAAGAAGCTAGTTGCACAATCGTTTTTAAAAGATAAGTGTTCTATCTATTTATGTGTCATATTTATGAGTTAAATTGTTGTGTATTAACTCAACATTTGAGAAAGATTATATGCTACTATGTAGAGTTATTTAAGTTGAATTAATGTCATTTTTATCATGTTGTAGATGCACTTAATTATTGGTAGAAAACAATAGTTATATCTAGCTGTAATTCATAGATGGTAAGATACAAAAAAATCAATTATCTTTAAAATTAAAATTTATGAGTATTTTTGCACGTAATGGACCTCAGTTGGGTTGGGGAACTTGACACTGAACTAGTTGTCCTACTTTCACAACCAAATATAGTTGTATGTTATGATGGCAAGTTCCCTTCATCTTTGTGTCCATGATACAATCCACTAGAGCATGTGCAATCATTCATGATCGATTTCTGTAGGGGTCAATTTCTCAACCACCTCTGAGGTGTTAGGGACCTATCCTGCCTAACCCCTCACGTAGGTAGAATAATATATTTTCCATGTAATAAAGGAAAATATTAATAAATAAGGCCTAGTAATAAGGATAATAATTCAAATGTAATAATACCTAATAGAATCTTCCACTTCTAGAAATATCTTCCTCTAGATTGTTCTTTTGGTAGATGAATTTTGTATAAATAGGAATCAAAGGCACGAGAAGTCTTTGTTTGGAGGTTTCCCCCTCGAAGAGGAAAGTGAAAATTGTTCATGTTTCAACAAAGGTATCATTTTGGTGTGATATTCTCTATATTTTTTTGTTCCATTAGTAATTTATGTGATATTCTTGTTTCTTCTCAATATAACATAACTAGGTGCATAACAAGTGATATTGGAGAACTTTCCTAAGAAGGAATTGTGGGTAAAAAAAAATTCAAGGTAGAGGCATGTTCTGATGTCTTTAAAATATAGTGATTTGTCATTCATCACATAAATCTACAATCGAGGAATCATAAATGCAGAAAATACAAGAGGCTTTTAATCTCACATTGTTGGACACCCTTGTAACCCCTGTTGGTATCCATTCGAGTGGTATCCCATTAGACAAAACATGTATACGAACTTGCCTAGGCATCTTGAACCCCACTATAGATCAACTGATCGACCACCTAATTTTTATAGTACCACTGAGAACAACACTTGAGAATACACTCTCTAGTACCTAAGTAATCCGGTAGTACAACTAAGGGTATGATCTAGCCTCCTTAGTTGGTGCCTTGATATATTGGTCCAAGTACTATTGTTCAACCCCACATGTATATCAGAGAGTTATAGCATAGGGAAAACCCTTGTCTATAGGAACCCTAAACACCCCAACCCTTGGGATGGAAACAAAATAGAAAAGGAGTAGAGAAGATCTGTTGTCGAGAAACCTTGTCTCTTGCATTTTGGTTGTGAAATTACTACACATTTCTTCCTATTAAGAATTTGGGCATTTCACCACTACATTATTATTCAAATCAAATTATAACTCTATGGGATTAAAAAAAGGTTTAGGTCCATTCCAAACCCTTATTTGATACTTATCCCATTGGATTCCCATTTTCATCATGATCGCAGTGATACCTATCATTTTTTTATCCTGTGTTTTTTCCTATGGTCCCAACCCCCTTATTTGGGACCTATCCTATTGGATTCCCCTTTTCTCCCTAATCATCATGATACCCTTCTCTCGTAACCCATTTTATGTGTGGACCCACCCACCCACTTCCTATGCCCCCCTTTCACCATGGCCCACACCCACAGCCAAGACCTTGAATCATGCTTGAATACCTTGTCATTTGATCTCTCCATGACCTAGAATGAATTGTGGCAAATCAATGTCAATATTTCCACCATCAATTCCTCCATGCATTCCACCATAGATTTCAAAATGGAATTCCTGAAACAGGACATGACGAAGGACCTGTCTTCCCACATGGAAAGCCATCGTGAATCCTTTGCAAGACAAATCTTCGCCAAACTGAATATTCTTGGAGACCTTATGTCATCTGACCAACCTTTTCACCCTGAAGGTGATACTTCCTCCACTTCCCATAATTTTCAGTGCAATCACTTTCAATGTGACCTATGCCTTCCTAGAGTGGATGTGAACAAATTTTATGGATTAGACCCCACGGGCTAGTTCACCCAAATGGAACACTACTGCTCTTTGAAAAACATTACCAATGAGTCGGTTATGCCAAGGGTATGTGTCTTGGAAACTTTTTTTTGCAAAGCTTTATGACTTCTTTGATAATGACACTCATCATTTAGGTTGTTTGACCAAGTTGAAACAAACTGGCCTAGTGGAAGATATTATAGTTTCCATTGAGAAATTGGCTTTTAGAATGGAGAGCATGATAGATACTTGTTTCAGGGACTGCTTTGTCAATGGCCTCAAGAATGAAATATGTGCCCATGTCCTCATGTATCACCCCCAAACTTGGTTGGAAGATACTAAAATGGACAAGGAAGCACAATTAGTAGTCTCATTCCAAACCATAAAAAACCCCTTTATTCCCACCCTAAAACTACCCTTCCCACCCCTCCTACCACTCCCCTCAAGATCCAGAAATTGACTCAGGATGAAATGGAACTTAAGGGTCTTTGTTATAATTGTGATGACAATTATTTTTCAAGGCACAAGTGTAAGGAACAAATTATTTTTATGGATATGACTGAGGATGTTTCTGAAGAAGAGGTCAATGTTTCCCTTGTCCCAATCCACCCCCACCGATTGATCTTAATCTGCCCTCTAATTCACCAGAATTTGAACCATTTATTTCCCTAAATGCACTCATTGGTTTCTCTACTCCCCAAACCCTCAAGTTAATTGGATACATTTAGAACCAGAAATTCATCATTCTAGTTGACAATGGAAGCACCCATAATTTTATTCATCACCACATTTCCTAAGAAGTCAATTTCTATATATTTCCTGTTAATATTTCCAAATCATGATTTCCAATAGGGGTTCCATGAAATTTGAAGGGTGTTGTGAAAATGTGCACCTATAAATTGGTCAATACCACCTGAAATCTCATATGTTTTCTATGTTGCACAACTGAGAGGGGGGGAGGGTGAATCATTTGTTACCGTTCTTAAACAATTATGCTTATTTTAAACTCTTTACAAAGAACTCAATGACAATCACAATAATGCAAAGAGGTAAGAAATAGAACATTCGACATCAGTCACACATATGAAATATACAGAGATAGATATTTCCTAAGGAAACCCATAAAGGGTAAAAACCTCTTCTTCTTGGTATGATAAGTAATATTTACATTTTGTACATTATCATACATATGAGCTCCAACTCATTGTGAAGCTACAACCTTTGTTTTGCAAGCTGCAACTTGCTGAGATCACCAACTCTCTATTTTCTCTAGCACCGGCTAGAAGGAAGCACCAACTCCTTGAGTGTTCTAGCATCGACTGGATGGAAGCACCTACTTCCACTTATACAAGCACCAAATTGTTTGAGAGCACCAGCTCTATGGTTTCTCTAGCACCCACTAGAAGGAAGCACCAACTCCCTGAGTGTTCGAGCACCAACTGGATGGAAGCACCAACCTCCAGTCACACAAGCACCAACCTGTATAACAGAGAANCAAATGGAAGATACAACTCCCTGTGTTCAAGCACCCACTTGAACCTCTGAGGACAACAATCCTCCCTAGCACCTCCCTACCACCCTGATTATAAATATTTTCTACTGAAACTTATTACAGCGATTCAATAGTTGTCATTGTCTTACCAGGCTTATCACTGTTCTGCTATGCTTCTCTGCTCTCCTGTATCAGTGTCTCTCTGCCTGCATCTTCTTGTGCTTTCTGATATTCTACTTTTCTCTACAAGTGCACCTCACCCTTCTTTTACTGTCTCAGCTATGCATCTATGTTCTTTGCTTCTACTGCACTTTATGCTCTGTCTTATATTGATTCTATGAATTACGCCTCTTTTGTGTATTTTAGCTCCTGCCCACAACATGTTATTTCCCCATGTGTAATTCCTCTCCACAACAGCCTCCATCTCTTCTTTGTTTTGCATATTTATACTATCTGTGCACCTTCTTCATCCTCCATGCATAGTGCCTCTGCATGCTCTTCACCGTGCCATGGTTCTTCTCATTGGGTTGTTCACTTCCACTCCACTTTTGCTCTGCTTCGCTCGCTCAAGCCTCATCTGTTACTCATCTCTGAGTTTTATCTCTCACTACACATACTATAATTCTTCCTTTCTTACAGTTCAACTCATTTTTCCTTCAGAAGAGCCAAATACGCATAGTCACTGCGTGTTCCTTTTATACACTACAACCCCTTTAGTTACCCCTCAAACCCTAGAACAACACATCGGCAACTAAAACGCCAACCGTCCAAGAATCATGATTTAGTTCTTTTAACTGAATCGTAACTGATTGATTACCTGTGAGGTGAAACAGTAACCCTTCAATCAAGTTTCCAGTTAACCAACACAATTGGATTAAATCCATAGGATTTCGCATTTATGTCATATGCCCATTAGCTGTGACCGAGTGCTAAATAGAATTTGAATTTCGTGAATTCTCATCTCAGCATTCTTGTGATGAAGGGTCTTGACACTACAAGTCACGATCGCCGAGACTCCAAGATGGAGCTTAGCACCACTAGTTTATTCCCCTCACATGACCACCGACGATGACCACAGGCTGTGCCAAAAGGTATTTCATATTTCACAAACTTATGAAATTCATCAAGCCTGATCAATGGTTGAGATCTCCAATGATTCGACGGTCCAAATCTCATTGCAAAATTTCATATCACGATTCCTGTGATGAATGATCTTGATACTCCAAGTCGTAATCGCCAACACTCTGAGATGGAGCTTAACACCGCTAGCTTCTTCCTCCATCTTTCACAGATGTAACCACTGGCTATGACCACAGTCTTATTCGAAAATGCATTTCACACTTTCACGTCTCAGGTATTCTATGATGAGTCCTCTTGACTCTCCATGTCATGAACTTCGAAATAGATCTTGGCTTCTCTAGCTCTGCTCTCCGTCTCTCGACAATGTGACCACGAGATATGACCACTCACCAATCAAACGAGCACTTCACTCCTTTGACTTTCCAATCAGTGAAACGATGATCTTTCGCCATGTGTCCTATGGAACCAACGGTCCAGATATTATCATGATTTCACCACATGTCC
>JASDQU010438500.1:119984-132299 GCA_032191745.1 Picea mariana
ATCAATTTCATCATCCAAATATGATTTATAAATCTGTAATATACCTAGTTTATATGATCACATACCTGCAAACCTTCATTAACTTTAAACAACAAGAGACTAGCATTTACATCAAACTTTTTTTTAGTCTCACATGACTAGTTTTGGATTAGTCAACAACCCTAACTTGAAATAATCATAACTTTGTACCTATAATGAATAAAGATATGAAACTTATAAACAATGTTATTCAGTGTTTTTTATACAATTTCTCCAGGTGTCACTACTTGTAACCTCTTAAAAAAGTAGTTATAGCAAAACTGACATACCTTTCTGAATTATGTCTTATTCTAGAGACCGACCTTGTAGAGTGTGCCCTACACGGAATATTTGTTGAATAGATATGAAACTATTACACAACATACTAAATATGGTACTCTAACCAACCCACTTTTTATTATAGAATTTAGATCTTTTATGAAGAAATTATGACATTTTTACCCGAAACACTTGTTTTTGACTAGTTTCAGGACTAGCCACAAACCCTATTTTCCACGGAGTGTAACTCCAACAATACAATGACCCACAAGCTGAATTTTTTACCACATATAATTGAATATTTTTCCTCAATGTCATAGAAATTTCACAGTTTGAATCATTCTAGAAAAAAAAAATTATTGCGAAAATGGTGAGATGACATGTAAATAACATACCTTAGAAAGCATCATCAAAAGAATTTATCCTTCCTTGAATTCCAGCATTCTTTTCTTCACCTTCCCTCATAAATTAGTCTTAGATATCATTTGGTTACCTCAGAAAACTATAGTTATTCAATATTCTCAAGTATCTCTAAAATGAGAAAGCCTTGCCTCTTATTTATACTCTCCAAGTAGCTTCCTTAAAAACATCTTCTAGGTCACTTTGCCCACTTTTATTTATTTTAGGGTTAACCCAATTCTAATTTCTCCATTAAATTTATTATTTAAATAATTTATTTTGTATTCACTTTGAATTATAGTACACTCATCAATTCACTTTATTATTTACCTTCTAAAATATCTTAAACCACTTTGACTACTTTGACTTTTTGGGGCTTCTAGATGACATAAGAGGGTCCTCCAACTTTGTAAGGCCATAACTCTCAAACCGTGAGGAGTTATGTGACGTTCCAAATACCACCAAAAATGGAATGACATGTAACATTCATATAGAATAGTATTACCTACAAATATACCAAAACACATACCATTATCCATCAAACAAACTTGGGCCCATTACCCAAACCTGGGTTCTCCAACTTCTGATGGCTATAACTCTCTAACCGTGAGGAGTTATGTGGTGTTCCATATACCACCAGAAATGGCATGACAAGGACTATCCATATAGGATAGTTTCAATGAAAAATTCATTGACCTTCATCTCATTATTCCACAAATAATCATGGTTTCTCTAACCATAATTCTAGGATAACTCAATCCGCAAAACGTCTTCCCGTGAGGGATTTCACCATAAGGGGACCACTTTGGAGTTCATCCATTTCTACTTATTATCAACCATGACAAGACAATAACGAGTCATATTTACATCAAACAATCTTGGGTCCATTAGACAACCATTGTTGTACGAGGCTTTCTTCAAGGGTTGACATCAATGACAACCAACTTTAATCAACAAATGGTAGGTACCTAACCTCCCTAACCCCTCACATAGGCAGAATAATATATTTTCAATGTAATAAATGTCGATATTAATAAACAAGGCCTAGTAATAAGGAGAATAAGTCAAATTTAAGAAGACCTAATAGAATCTTTCGCTTCTAGAAAAATATTCCTCTATGGTAGATAGATTTAGTATAAATAGGAATCAAGGGCATGAGAAGTATTTGTATTGATAATTATTTTAATAGAGAATTTCTTTGTTGGAGGTTCCCCCCTCGAAGAGGCAAGCGAACATTGCTCCCATTTCAATAAAGGTATCATTTTGGTGTTTTATTCTCTATATTGTGTTGTTCCATTGGTAATTTATGTGATATTCATGGTTTTTCATAATATAACATAACAAGGTTCATAACACAAGGTGTCCAAAAGAGATGGGAAATATGGTTGAAGCAACTCCACATTAAATATTGGGTGTAATCCAAGGAAAGGAGGAACACTTAATTTGAAATTGTTGTCACCCACATCCTTGGTGTTGGTGTAAGGCATGTATTAGAGCGGTCTAAGCTTCTTGTGGGGGCCTATGAGGTGCTCTTTCTACAAATACAACCACACCTTGTCACCAACTTGAAACTTGTGAGGAACCCAATGTTGGTCATGTCATTGCTTATACTTGGCATTGGCCTTTTCCAAGATCTCATGAACCTATTTTTGGATGTGTTGGATCAATTCAATGAATTTGGATGATCTATCTTCCTAAGTCTAAGAGTGGGAGGAATCTGTCAGGGAATATAGAACAAGAAGAGATACATCAATGGAGACTAATGGTTGGAACCCCAAGAACACCTAAATTTTTTTGTGGCCAATAGAGTTGTGTAGGGATCTATTATAGCTATGTTAAACATATGGGAGCCTCTCATCTCATTTATGTGGATTCTTGGAGTTGTACATGAGAAAAATATGCACAATCATATTGTTGACCACCTATGTTTTTCCATCTGTTTTGGGATAAAAGGAAGATGATTTGGTCAACTCGGTGTCCATTAGAGACCATAGGTTAGACCAAAAGGTGTTTTAGAACCTATTCTCCCTATCTAAAATGATGTTCCATGCTAGCCCAAAATGAACCCAAACATGTGAAAATAAGAGTTTAGTAGTGGCCTCATATATGATACTCTTTTTATAGGGTGTCAAAATTTCCATATTAGAGAACCGATAGATTACCACAAAAACAAAATCATGACCATGTTTGGTGGAGGGAAAACCTAACATATAATCCATGGAGATAAAATACCAGGGATTTCCTAGTGCAAGGAGAGGATTGTGCAACCCCTACTTCTTGATGGATGACTTAGTGATGGCACAGGTAGTGCACAACCTAAAGTACTAGCCAATGTCATGTCGAAGCTTGGGCTAGTATAAATTCTTCTTAAGTATTTTTATTTCCTTCTCCATCCCGAAGTTCCCTGCCACCTGAAAATAATGCGTCTCCCAAATTAGCTTTTCACACTCACTTGAACAAAAAAATGATGTTCAAGATAGAAAAATATTGCATCCTAGAGGTTGAAATCCAAAAGTTATTTCCTAAAACTTAGGTTTTGATGCATAGAATACAATTAAAAGTCATTGTTGTATATTTGTGGCCACCCAAATATCTCGATACCATAGGAGTTAATAACTATTGTGAAGGCCATATCCAAGGGATGAATGAGTTATTCATCAACATGGTTGATCTAGATTTCACAGATCCAAGAGTTGATTTCATGAGTGATGGTTTCCCTAGTGGTTAGGATCTATGGATCCTTGAGTACTAAGAGGATCAAAGGTGCCCAAATGATGGTCGTGGAGAATGTTCTTTAGGTTCACCACTATGTATGGTCCTTCCTAATGAGGGATTCCCTATTTTCACACATGATGCAATGGGTGTATATGCTCGATGGGGACTTCGCTTTTAGTTCACCATTGTGTAGTTTTTTCTTCGAGTGGGTGGTGCTCCCATGCTCATAGATTATATTAGTGATGGTTGAGCCAAACTGGACATGGATGATATTATGGGGAGAGTAGTTTATTTAGGAGGCTGGTGGGCCAGTGGGGTGTCACTTTATGAAATACTTCCAAGGGTTTTGGAGGAAAATCGCCCCAGTCATCCTAGAGTACCTCTATGTTGGTATGGACTATTGGCATGATCTTGAGATGAGCTGATGATTTTCTTCGTCAATTTTATTATCTCAAACATTAATGATGGGTAATTATATTTTTGATTTCATATGTTGGACCATGAGGGTGAGAGGTTTCCATGCTTAGATATATCTCAATGCTAGTAAGGGTGATAGAAACAAAATGATGATAAGGGTATGTGAGAGATGGATGGTTTTGATACCATCAGGATTTAGAGGTTGGGTCATCTCAGCAGCCCCATGAGGGTCTATATGATGGGGTTGTGGTTGAAAAGAGTCGAGGCTACAAGGTCAGTTGGAGGACCTCTTTCAGTGTTTTGACTAGGCACTCAGATGGGTGCAGGATGCAAAATGGATAGAGGTTCAATATGAGGAGGTGTTGGAGATATGTATATACCTTAATATAGAGTGGCACCTATTGGTATGATGGTCCATGTTACCAGGTGCAATGGTGCTTGGGAGAATGAGACCTTCGACTAGTGGAGAGCCTCTAGTTGGTGGGAATCCTCTAGATGGGGGGTTTCCGAAGCTTAGGCCACCATAGGGGTGGATGATTTTGATGTATGGGTGTGTCCATAATTTTGTATATCTCTATGTATGTGGGAGAGACCCATATTTTTTGTATATGGAATGTATATGGAAAATTCATCCATTTTGTATATGATAGGCGAGCACAGTCATAGTGAGGGAAAACCCTTTGTATTGATGTGGTGGTTTTTTTCCTAATGATATGCTTATATTCTTGTATTTATTTAGTCTACATGTTGTTTATGTCATGATCGAAATACATATAAATGTGGATAGATAGAGTACTCACGATAAACAATTTTTAATTAATGTGACAAATGTCAGTCTAGTATTTCATTGGCAATGTGTTATGCAACTTGGTTATCACTTCTAGGAATATGTGTGAATGTAATAGACTCAAAATTACATGATAAAAGTTTAACTTGTAGGAATTTTATAAACATTCAAGGGTCATGAACATGGTATACATTATTCAATTGAAGGAAAACAAGTTGGGAATCCAAGAATATGTTGAAGTGGTGAATTTGAAGGTGAGAAGCATCAACCAAAAGGTTGATCACAACAACATACTCTACTTGGTTAATTATAGTTGGACCTAGGCACACACCATTGCACTGAAGTAATGATGTGTAGGTGAATAAATGGACCAAGTTGTCAAAGCGAGGTTCCAATACCTTCAACTAGCACCATCTGCAAAATTAATGTGTTGTGATAACACATGATTCATATGGTAAAGCAACAAGGGAAAGTGATCAAAATTGTGAAAATTTAGATATATGTGTAAAAAAGATTAAAAATTACATGAACATTTTTACAAAAGAAAAATATGCACACGTAGATGGTTTAAATTAAAACGGATCCTTAAGGATAAAATCTCTTCAAGTATAACCCATTGATAGGGTCTTTGAGGAGGATTCCTTTGGGGTGAGAAAGGATGTATGCCCCCTTTAGGAGGAATTTTTTGAAGATAAAAGGGTCGTGATAAAGGGATTCAAATTTTTCATGGCCTAAGGTATCATGGGTGATATCATAGATGACGACAAGGTCACCCTCGTTAAAGGAATGAGGGTTGACTTGGTGATCAAAAGCAGCCTTTGAGTGTTTTTTGGCAACCTCATTATGTGGTAATGAGTATCGATGATATTCATTGATAGTTTCTAAGGCGATGAGGTATTTTTCAAGGAGAGTGGTATCTGGTAGTAGTTTGACTATTATTCAAAGTGTTTGGATTTCACACTCAATGGGAAATACTTCTTCTACCCCATGGATGAGGTAGAAGGGGGTAAAACCCATGGTGGTTTTTACAGTTGATTGATATGCCCAAAGTGCAGAGAAAAGCATGTGATGCCAATTGTTTTTTTGTTTGTTCACTATGTGTTGTAACATGGTTTTGAGGACTTTGTTGAAAACCTCAACCTAACCATTGGACTGTGGGTAGTATGGGAAAGAAAAATCATGATTGAACCCAAGACATGAGGACAATTCCTCAAGCACTTCAGTTTCAAAATTTTTTCCATGATCTAATACTAACTATTGGGGGACCCCAGAGTGAATGATGACATGATTAAAAAAGAAGTGATTTGTTGTATATGTCGTATTGTTGAAAGTATACATGGCTTCAACTCATTTGCTGAAGTAGTCAACAACTAGAATGATGTATTTGTGATCATTGTTAGATGGGGGGTTTCATGTCATGAAGTCAATTCCCCATTTGCATAAGGGGACAACTGTAATGGTTGGGAGTAAAGGAGTTGGTGGGGATCATGCTTTGTGTGTGAAAATTTATCACTTTTTACATTGCTTGGATGTAGTCATGAAACAAGGTAGGACAAAATTAATCTCCTCAAACAACATTTTGGGCGGTGGAAATCACAAACAAGTGTCCACCACAACCACCATTGTGGAAATCATTAAGGACTCGCTCTGCTTCATTGAGGATGAGGAAACAATGTAATATGGTATCCACTTCTAGACAATATAGAGCATCCCCTATGATGAGATATCATGTGGCTTGGTAGTGGACACATCGGCGATCATACCAAGAGAGATGTGAAACGAACTTCTGTGTGAAGGTAAGTGAGGACGTCACCATACCAAGGGTCATCTGATGAGATGATAAGTAGATTCTCATCAAGGAATTTTTCATTCACATGTGTGCCCTTGATGTCAGATGGTAGATCAGTTATGAATTATATGAGGATGAATGCTCTTTCACTTTTGGGAGTGGTGAAATCTAGATCGAAATCTTGGAGAGTTACAATCCACCAAGAGAATTTCCCATTAATTTAGCATCAACTAAGTAAATATTGCATGGGATTAGACTTTGCAAGGACCTTTGTGGTTCATAGAAAAATGTAATGGTGCATTTTTTGGACGGTGTGAACCACAACTAGGGCCAAATTTTCAGCATGATTGTAGCCTAAAGGAGGCCCTAATAAGTTCTTGTTCACATAGTATATGGCATCCTCTCACTCGTCTTCACCTTATTGGATGAGGACTCTTACAACCAATACTTCCAAGGATGAAAGGTACATGATATAATGTTTATCAAAGTTAAGGGGTATAATTAAAGAGGATTTTGAGAAGGATTCATTTAATGCCTTGAAACCTTTTTGAGCTTGAACATCCCATTGAAATGGGATTTATTGGCATAAAATGTGTAAGAAACCATTGGTGCAAGTTCCATAATATGGGACAAAGTGACGTAAAAAGTTGGTTTTTCCTTGTAGACTCTATAACCAGTGCAAAGTCATGGGGGATGCAATCTCATTAATGTCTTGGAACTTGATGGGGACCACCGTGATTACCTACTAGGATACTATGAATTTGAGAAAATTCCTGGAAGTTACGCAAAAAATGTATTTAAGAGGGTTCAAACAAAAAAATTTATTTGTGACACCTTTGAAAGATGATGTGCATATCCTTCAGATGTTTGGATCATTTCTTGGACTGAGCTATGAGGTTTTCCAGGTATGCAAGGATGAGGTAGTAAATATCATGAAAGATATAATTCATCTCCCACTAAAAAGTGGATCTAGCATTTTTTAGACCAAAGGGTATGAAGCTATATGCAAAAGTGCCCCATGGTTTGGATCTTTTTGTATCTAGAGAATCCAACCATAAATGATAGGGCTTCATGTCGAACACAAGAATATACCACTTGATCAATTAAAGAAGTGGGAAACTTTTCCTTGGGACAAGATTACTTCAGGTCTTGAAATTTTGTACAAACATAAAGGGTTCACTACTTTTTGTTGACAAGGATGGGGTTAGAGACCCATGATGTATACTCAATGGGATAAATGAAACCAACTTTGAGAATATTTTCTATTACTTCTTTGATAGCCATTTCCTTAAGGGATGAAGGGACCACTACTTTTATAAAATGGGTGCAACATTAGGTCAAGTGTCGATACGGTGTTCGAAAATGGTAGGGTTGAGACCAAACATTTCAATATATGAACAAGAAAAATAATCCCAATACTCTTGAAAAATAACCTTGTATGCAAAGAATTATTCCGGGGAACATGTGGCATTGAGAATGATGTCCTCGGTGATTCTTGGTTTGATGGGAATGTCCACCTTGATGGTTGAGGAAATGTTGTCCACGTTCCCTTATTCAAAATAATTGGGGGTGGGATTCAGTTTTTGAACCAATATGTATGCCCAAGAGGAAAGAATTCCCTGGTTTCAACTGCACAAACATTGGCGTTAGTTGTAGGTTGAAAAGTATCACTAGGTAGGAAGAATGATTGATGGTGCATTGCATCCCAAGGATAGTTAGGTGTCATCATGGCCTCTAGAATGTCTTTGTCTAAGTGGAAGAGATATGATGGGAAAAATGAGACATATCATAGAAATGAATCAGCAAGGTCACCATGATGGGGCCAAACATCACACAGGAGAGTGACATATCATTCGGTGATAAAGAATCAACAAAGTTTGAGGTAGTTCAAATAGAATGGGCTTGTGGTTGATTGGTGTTTATGAGTCTTCTAGGATATGGTAGACAGGCTCTAGCCTCAATATATGTTGATTATTTAACTGAAGGTACTGACCCTTTGGTCGAGGAAATGTAACACATATGCACACACACACACACACACACACACACACACACACATGTGTGTGTGTGTGTGTGTGTGTGTGTGTGTGTGTGTGTTTCGTGGTATTCTAGTGGAGGGAGAATTTATTTCCAAGGGATTCCTAGGAAATTAGGTGGGTAGGAGTAAGGGAATCATACCATATCCATATAGAAGAAGCTATTGGGGAAATAGGTATGGATGTCTGGCCCTAGGTAGGTGTGTTAGAAGCACCTTGGGGGGTGGCTGCAATGCAAAGGGACCTTGTGGAGTGGGAGGTATCTCCAAGATTTCAAATTATTTGGTGAGTGTGGTATTCAATAATCAATGGACACATGTATGTGAAGTTTTCCAATTGACTATATAATGTGCATGGGAAAGTACGACATGGATTCACTAAAGTGGATACGTAATAAATTCTAGAGTGATTGAACTCTATGGAAATGGATGGTTGTGATATGAAATGAGTACGCTCTAACATGGTTGTTTTATGAAACACTTCCAGTGTGTCTCAAAATTAGGGGAGATCAGGATAGTGATGGGTGTAGTGGTTGTATTGGAAACATATACCACACATGAAATTGGTACATATTTTTTTATCACATGTGGGGGAGTCTTGTGTAGGTTTTGTGGACCTTCCTACTCGGGTGGGAAACATAGGTGCTACCCTGGATAGATGGATGAGGTTCTTCAACTTTAGAAGAGTGAGACACAGGTTTGTAGGGTGACTTGGTGCTTCACAAAGTGTGCACAAAGGTTATATTCAAGGTGTTTCCTAATTATTTCCCTAAAATTTATTCTTATTTCCCCTACTGTTGGTATTGTTTCCCCCAACTATGTGACCAAGTTGTGGAAATAATGGATCGATTGGGGTCTACATGGGTAATGCATTTGTGTGAGGTGGAAGTGAAGGTACCAGTTCCACAGATGGTGGGTCAAGATACCAAAAAGGTATTTCTAACACCATATTAGGAAGCATGAGTGTACCAACTACCTAGTTCATTGAAAATCCTTATTGAGGATAGAAGAAATATATTTGGTTGAGGGGATGAGTGGTGGTCTAAAAATACATGGTTTGGCCATTTGTGGGTAGAATATCAAGGGTAGACTGGGAAACTATTTCTTCTATGTTAGAAGTGATGGTGCATAGTTGGGAAAATTGTGAGGGTGGTATGTAGGGTGATTCACCCTAGTATGTTTCAAGGAGCAATGGGTCTTGAAATATATTGAGACCCATTTCCATGAATGGTGAATGTTCTAGTTGTTCCCCAATGAGTGGAAGAATATTATCCAAATTCATGTTGGGGAGAGGTTCATAATGTGTTAACTGATCGACCATGATGAACTTCTCATTATGAGGGAAAATCATGGTGTCAAACACATATGAGGAAAATTCCTCCATCGCATACATGTAGCTACATCCAAGAAGGATGTTGTAATCCAATGGGGTGTCTATGACCTTGATTTTGATCAAGACCATTTTTCCCACTATCTCTATGAGGAAATTTTGAAAAATACCTTCCAATTTGCATGGGTGGCCATCATAAGCCCGAAGGGTAATAGTAGAAGGGATTAGTTCTAGGGATCCTAGCTTTTGCCAAATGTTTTTGGACACAATGCATGTGGATTCCCCTTGATTAATGACACATCAGTGAATGGTGATGTTTCAAACCATGACAGGGATTTGTAAGACGACCAAGGACGAGAGTCAAGGTTCTTAGTTTTCTAATTCAAAATTAATAAAGCATGAGTTAGAAGGGTCAACTGCCTCTAGGGAAAGGCTTGCGGGCTAAAATTTTTCAAGGTAGAGATGTTTCTGGCATCTTTAAGATATAGCGATCTATTATTATGCGCATAATCCCACATTTGGGGAGTCATACATGAAGGAAATACTAGTGGTTATTACGTGCACATCTATTGGCCACCCTTGTAACCCCTGTTGGTACCCCTTTGAGTGGTAGTGCATGAAACAACAACTTGTATATGGATTGGCCTAGGCATCATGAATCCCTCTATAGATAAATCAATTGATCACCTGACTGCTATAGTGTCACCAAGAATAGCACTCAGGAAGTGACTCTCTAGCACCTGGGTAGTTGAGTAGTATGACTAAGGGTACTGTCTAGCCTCCTTAGTTGGTTCCCTGAGATATTGGGTCGAGTACTATTGTTGGACCCGGCACGTATATAAGAGATCTATAGCATAGGGAAAACCCTTAACTATAGATTACCTACAAACCCTAACCCTTGGGAACATACTAAAGAAAGAAAAGACAATATCTATTGCAGTGAAACCTTGTCATCTGCATTGGGGTTGAAAAATTACTACATCTTTTGTCTTGTTAAGAATTTTGGCATTCTGCCTCTACAGTATTATTACATTCAGAGTATAACTCCGCAAGAGTAAATAAAATAAAATAAAAACTTTGGGCCTATCAACACCCTTATTTGTGACCTAGCCCATTGCATTCCTCTCTTCATTTTGATCACAGTGGTACCCTTCAATTTTAATCCTTTTGTTTTTCCTATGGACCTAACCCTCTATGGGACACCTTTCTTGAGACCTATCACATTGGATTCCTCACTTTATCTTGATCACCCGGGTACCTATCACTTTTAATCCCATTTTTTCCATCCTGACACCTCTAATGCTACCTAAGCCTTCACCATGCCTATCACTCACTCCCAGTCCCAAGAAACCTTGAAGGATAGAATGTCCCACCTAGAAAAACAAATTGATGACAACATGGCTTCCCTCCACATTGAGTTCACCACGGACCTGGAATAGAAAGTCAACAAATTGGTGCAACTCTTCAAGGGTAAGAATGTTGAGGGAAACCCAAAAGAAATTTTGTCTTCTCATTATGAACATACTCAGTCCTCTCGCTCCCCTTGGGGTTCTCCACCTTCTTGGAATAAGGTGCCCAAATTTAACATGCATAAATTTGATGGTTCCAACCTAGTCGAGTGGGTTTCTCAAATGGAACAATACTTCTCCCTTCATGATATTCGAGACGATGAGACCAAATTCCATGTAGGGGTTTTGTACTTGGATCAAGAATTCTTGAAGTGGTGGCAATGGCATAAGAGATGTTATCTAGGACCTCCCAATTGGAACATGTTCTCCAAATAAGTTTGTGCTTGTTTTTATAGGGAATCACAATTTTTGGGCCGAATCACTAGGTTGTGCCAAACTGGGTCTGTCACAGACTTCATCACATCATTTGAAAAATTGGTTATTTGTACCAAGGGATTATTTGATGAATTTTACCTTGAATGTTTTATCAATGATCTAAGAGAAGCTATCAATTCTAACATGAGCATGCATCCTCCTACTACCTGGTTGCAAGCATGTGAATTAGCCAGGGAAGCAAAGACTGTCCTCCAAGAACCATCCCTAAAGGCCCCATTTACCACCTATCCTCACCTAGGGGATACCCCTACTCTGACCCAACTTTGAAGGTCCAAAAGGTCTCTCTGCTAAAATGGAGAAATGTTGCAAGAAAGGCCTTTGCTACTATTGTGATGAAAAGTATGCACCAGGGAATAAATGTAGAGAAAAACAATTCTTCCAAATTGATGCCTCATCTTCCTCTTCCTATGAATACATCCCATCATATGAGGTTTCATACCAAGAGGAGGCTCATCCAAGTGATCATGTTGAAGATCTAGTTTTCATGCTTATGGACTCTGTGCACCCGATCATCTCACTTCATGAACTCTCAGGTTTTTTGGCCCCACATACATAGAAGATCAAGGGCTAAATTAAACATAGGCTGGTTGCAGTGTTTATTAATAGTGGTAGAGCCCATAATTTTATTCATCGCAGGCTCACTGATGAGATCCATTTATTTGTACACCCTATTTGTAATTTTCAAATCCTCAATGCTAATGG
>JASDQU010438500.1:135919-163415 GCA_032191745.1 Picea mariana
GATACATGATGAAGATGGATCGATGTGGTTCCATTGGTATATGATGCATTGTTGGAAAAATGTATAGATGACTCATTATTGTCTTATCATGATTGATAAGGTGCACAAATGAATGAACTCCAAAGTGGTCCCCTTATGGTGAAATCCCTCATGGGAAGATGATTTTCGGATTGAGTTATCCTAGAAGAATGGTTGGAGGACCCGTGCTCTCATTATTGTCTTATCATGATTGATAAGGTGTACAAATGGATGAACTTCAAAGTGGTCCCCTTATGGTGAAAGCCCTCACAGGAAGACGCTTTATGGATTGAGTTATCTTAGAAGAAAGGTTGGAGGACCCATGCTTGTATGAGGAATAACGAGATGAAGATCAAGGAAATTGTTGGTGAAACTATCCTAGCTGGATAGTGATTGTCATGCCATTTCTGGTGGTATGTGGAATGTCACATAACTCCTCATGGTTTGAGATTTATATCCTTACAAAGATGAAGGACCCCCACATGAAGGCTTGAAGCCCCCAAAGTCAAAGAAGTCAAAGTGACCTAAAAGAAGAAATGATAAAATAAGGTGACAAAATGGGTAATGAATAAATGTTGAATGCTAATTGATGAGTTTTTGTGCAAGAGGGAAGTTTTGGGAAAAGAGCCCCACACTCATTCACGCCCCCTCTAAGTGTGGTAGGTGTGTCCAACAAATAAGGCCTAATAAATAAATAATAATAAGTCAATACAAGAATACCTAATAGAAGCTTCCGCTTCTAGAAATATCTTCCTCTAGAAGTTTCGTTAGAAGGTAGAATTAGTATAAATAAGAGTAGGAGGCATTGGATATTTCGTCTAGGATATTATTGTAATAGAGATATGTTATGTTGGAATTTTCCCCCACGAAGAGGTAATTGAACATTTCTATCATAATAAAGTTGATCTTCCTAGTGATTATTTTCGTGTTCTTATGATAATTTTCTGGACATATCATTATTATTTTGTCATTCCCTACTAGATATTTTTGTTCTTCATGATATATTGTATTAGGAATATTGTATTTGAAGATTTTTTGAATTCAACTTGTGCCTAGGTAGGATATTGTCCTATTGGTTAGGTGGAGGGCCTTGTGTCTTGTTGTGTAGCAACCACTCTTTGTTAAGGGAATGAGTTTTGTAAGGATATTGATGGTGGGAGTTGAGGGAAGCTTTCTTGAACCTATGGGGTACCCTGAGGGGAAGGGGGTCACTAGGTATTCATAGATTCCTTCATCCTTTTTAAATTTGTGATTTAGGGGTAGTGGTGAGTATAATGTTCATACTCATCACCCAATGTGAAGGGAAAGTTAGTTCTTATGTTATTGTTTTTCCCCTGACATTGTTTTCCATTGTTTTTTCTAGTGTTCTAGTTTTGATTACCATCATTAGGTTTACCTCTTGCTTGAGGGTTTTGTTTTTGGGTGTTTCCCCCCTTTCCCTAGTTGGCATGGGGTTCATTTTTTCCCTTCTTCTTTGAGTTGTTCTGTTGCGTGGAAAGGTTGACCATGTTCAATTTTTCAAATGTTTTAACTTATTGTATTGGTGAATATTGGACAAAATTGACACCAACCTACCATTGTGCGTATGGTGGAATAACATTGATTGGTGAAGGACCATGGAATGGATGATATGGTTTACTCTACTAGGGAGACCCATATGTATTGTATGATGTTGAGGTCCATCCACTACAACTTGGGCTCAATGAAGTTCCATGCATATGCATAGGAATATGCACACCTTGTTGGGGTAAAGGATTCATTGTATGTGTAGGATTGTTCCCCCCAATTGTTGGAGGAGTATGGCTAGGGAATGGGCTATTGGGTACATGAGGTACACCCATGGTAGAAGGGGAGCATAGTGTTCCTCCATAGGGTTTTGGGTATTGATTGGTTCCCTATGAAGGTGTAGGGTGACCATATGGTTTGAGGTGGGTCATGGACCCAATCAATATGTCCATCAAATGGGATTATTTGGGTTCTTTCTGACCAAATGGTATGGGTTGAGAAGTGTCATGTAGAATCATATATAGGTAAATAGAGTATGAATAGATTAAATAAAATTGTTTGGATTTTGTTATGGATAAGTCTTCAAATTTTGGCATGGTGGTGGACACATATTGTGTGATGAAGGGAAAAAGAGAGTTGAGGAACCAATAAAGAAGTAGTTCTAGGGTAACCTCAATTTTACACAGGCTCCTTCTCCGATGCCATTCATGGATCTAATGCATGATATGGGTATAAGTAGTTGGATGAAAATCCAAGAGTATTTCCAAAATAGTTTCATGGTGTAAAGTTAATTGAAAAATAGATAAGAAATCCTTGGCTAAAGATGTGAAGGTCGCATGGGACCCTACTTTTTTTTCCATGTTCCATTTCATTGAGGGACCAATTAAGGTTTGTTAAAATATCCATAGGTAGATGGAATCACTAATGATGTTGTTGGGTGAGAACCATAAGTTAAATTTCATGAAATGGCTGGTCAGGTCTTCACCTGGTTTCCCATCAAACTTGGGAATGTTTCAAGAGAGCTTGGTCGGCATGTTCATTCGAGTTGCATTATGTGAGATGGGGTCGTATGTAAGATCCATCAAATTAGAAATATTTAACGAGGCCATATATGGTATTATGTTTGGTCCTGTCATTGTGGTTTATGGTCAAGATCATATTCCTAAGGAGGAAGGGATACTGGATGGGTTGTTGGTGGAATTTAAACCTAGTGAGCTAGGACCAAGTAAGGTTTAATTGAGCATTGTTGTACTCAGAGGTGAGTGAAGAGGTTGAATCGGAAAATCGGTAAGACAAAGAATACCTCCCAACACTGGTGGAAGGCCAAGAAGGAATCTGGAACACCAAGGAGGTAGTGGGTCCCCTGTGGTTCTAGACTAGTGAATTTGTGTGTGATTTTGTTAAGTGAAAAAGTGAACTAACTTGTGATTTTTTTTAAAATAAATGTGGCGTATTTTTAACAAAGAACAAATTTGCATGTAATTAGTGTTAAATGAATATAATAAACATACACATATCAACTTAAAGTAAAATGTTTGGGTGGGTTGGGATATTTTCCACTTGGGGGAATAAAAATAAAAGCATGTTTCACAAAGACTTAGTTTCCTTCCTCTCAATGTCACTAGGCCTTATAATAGCTCTCAACAATGGGGCATGAACCCACCAAAAGAGAGGCTAGTCTGAAGGAACTGGCAACATTTTTCAGTATTCGTTCAAATTATTTCCTACGTGTAGTTGTATCCCACAACCACCACCTCTGTAGAAATCCTAGCTTTTGGCCACTAGGTTACCTCCTTCAAGTGTAGCAGGGGGCTCTCAACCTTAGAAAGTGATCATAGGATAGGATACCTCACAAGAGCTAGGCGGATCAAGAAGGCTCGTGCAGAGAAATTGGACCTAATCCTTTTCCCCTTCATTGGTATCTCCCTTCCTTATGGTGTAGGTACACTTGAGTTGAAGGATTTCAAGTACCCTAAACAACCAAATTCTACATTTCAAAATGAAAAGTGATAACATGGGTTTATTTTGATGCCTACCCCAAAAATCCTAACCTATAATCAATTTTGTTTTCTGACCTCTCAAAGGAAGATTTTAGTAGGTTCTTTGATCCATATTTAGGAGAAGAAAGAACTGATTAATAAACTGAATACAATAAACACAGAGATATGAAGAACAACACAGATATCCAATGGACAATATCTTCTATTGAATAAATGAAATAGGTTGAAACTGTAAAACTGCAGAACTAAAACACTTGCTCAAATGGTGGTATCTATCTCTAAGAAGAGATGTGGTTGCTATGCGCATCCGTCTGAGAAGAATGATTACAATGAGGCTCCAGAGGCCTTTTTAATATTACTCATGAATCCCAAAACCCTAGACATCCAAAAACTTAAACCTAGGAGATGAAACGCCAAAAGTTATGTGGGCCCCTATGGGTAAGTTGGTATCTCAACTTCCTAGGGTTGTAACTTTTTCATGAGAACTCCATTTTAGGAAAGTGATATCCCATTGGAAAGGTATTTGATAGAACTACACATTACGTTATCAAACTTTGAATCTGTATACAGTTTAAATGTGGTGATCCAAAAAAAAAACATTGTTTAGGGACCCAAAACGACCCTAAAAGTACAACAAGATGTGCCATATGAAAACATACAAAATAATATAGTTGGATTAGGTGGGAGGCCACCAATATCCACCTGGAAGATGTGTAGGGCTTCAAACATCCATGGAAGTGTAGACCCCATAATAACAAAGAAGTACAAAAGAACGTGTTGAACTAAAAATTGTCAAGAGGAGCGAGTTGGAATAGGTGGGTGGCAACCAATATACACTTGGATCATTCCTCCCGCATTAGGAAGCAATGGTATCAATTTCATTGATTTCCCCCATCAGGTGAGGAAAATTCTACTGAATTTGACCTAGGGTGAGCCACTTTCCTTGGTGTAGGAGTTTCCCTTCCTTGACAACCCGATAAAGTTGGATCCTCTGCTGGTGAGTGCCCTTGATCTATGTTTCCATGATATGATTAGTGGATGCATGTTCCATGTAGTCAGGGTTGAGATTTGTTGGTGTCAACTATTATGTGATCTCTGAAGTGTCCAATAATGGTGGAAAATATGGCTGAAGGAGGTCCACATTGAATATTGGTTGCAAGCCAAGGAAGGGTTGAGTGTTGAGCTCAAAATCATTGCTACCCATAGCCTTGGTGATAGTGTAAGGCCCATAGCAAAGGGGGAGGAGCTTTCGATGGGGCCCTGTAAGACTCTCCTTCTGCACATTTAACCATACTTGGTATCCAACCTAAAATTGGTGCGTTACCCTATCTTGATCATGGATTTTCTTATACTTAGCATTGGATTTCTGTAAAATATCATGGACTTGTTGGAAAATGTGTTGAATATGATCAATGAATATGGTTTCTTTGTTAGTCTCAGACTGAGCATGGGAAGATTATATCTATGTGGTTGCAAGAGGTAGTGCAACATCAATGGGACCCAAGGGTTTGAATCCCAACCCCACCTGAACTGGGCTATGGTCAGTGGAGCTATGGAGAGCCCTATTTTAATTGTGTTGAACATAGGGAAGACACTCATCCCATGTATGTGGATTCTTAGAGTTTTACATGTGCAGGATGTGCACAGTAATTTGATTGATGACCTCCATTTGATCGTCTATTTGGGGGTGGAAAGCAGTGGATTTAGTGATCTTGGTGTCCAATAGTGACCAGAGAATTGACCAAAATGTGTTGAGGAATTTGTTGTCTCGGTTAGAGATGATGGTCTATGGTATCCCAAAATGGACCCACACTCATTCAAAGAAGAGCTTGTCAGTATATGTCATTGTGATATTCTTCTTGCAGGATGTGAGGATGGTCATCTTCGAAAACCGATAAACGACAACAAATAAACAATCATTTCCTTATTTTGTGGATGGAAGGCTAGACATCTAATCCATCAATATGGATTGCCAAGGGTTCTTGAGAGTAGAAAGAGGGTTGTATAAGCCTTGCTTCTTGATGGTTGGATTGGAAATGGCATAGGAAGTGAAAGATCTGGTATACTTGCTAACATCCTATTGAAGTTTTGGCCAATAAAAATGTTTCTGTAGAACAACCATAGTTTTCTCCACATAAAACTATCATGCCATCTGACTATAGTGGGCTTCCCAAATTAGCTTTCCATGCTCACTTGCCAGAACACAGAGATGGCCTAGATGGCATAATATTTTGTCATGAATGTGAAAATCGATGACATTCATGCCTGTACCTAAGAGTTGATAGGTGGTGGCGAAGTTTGAATATTGCTCATAAATTTGGGGCCACTCGGATGCCTCATGTCCACAAGAATGGAGCATAGTGGTGAGTGCATCCACGGGAGGTCAACTAAGGTAGTCAGTGACATGATTTGTGATCCTCATCTTATACTTGATGTTGATATGGAATTTTTGCAGGTAGGCAGACCACTTTTGATGGTGGTCATTCTGCAATTTCTCCTATGTCTGCATGAACTGTAGAGGTTTGTGATCAGTGTGGATGATCGTCTCCTTTCCTAGAATGTAATGTTTCCATTGACAACAGGCTTATACAATGGAATACATTTCCTTGTCATAGGTGGGGTATTTTCAAACAATATCTGAGAGTGTCTCACTATGGTATTCCATCGGATGACTGTGTTGAGTGAGAATTGTGCCTACAACATAGTCAGATGCATCAGTCTAAATCTTGAATAGTTGTTGCAGATCAGGCAAGGAGAGTATTGGAGTTGAGCACAAGAGATGCTTTAGATCATCAAATGCTCATTGTTTTTCCTTCCCCCACATGAAATTTTCCATTCCACCACCCTTGGTCACTTGGCTGAGGGCCCATGCAATATGGGAGAATCCCAACACAAAGTGTTGGTAGAAGTTGGCCAGTCCCAATAAACTCAAAAGCTCAGTTAGTGTGGTCGGGGATGGCCAGTCACGGATGACTTGGATATTAGCTAGATAAACATGTACCCCATGCTCATCAACAATGTATCCCAAGTATTGGACCCTTTTCATTCCAAAGGAGCATTTTTCCAAGTTGGCATATAGCTTTTGTTGCCACAGAATGCTCAAAACCTATTGAATATGTCACATGTGCTCCTCCCAAGTTATGTTGAATATGAGGATGTCATCCAAATATAACACCACAAAATAGTTTGTGAAGGGTCTCAATACATCATCCATCAACCTCATGAAAGTGGTTGGTGCATCTGTTAAGCCAAAGGGCATGACCAACCATTCAAAGAGACCTTCTTTAGATTTGAAAGTTGTATTCCATACATCAGTTGGTTCGATGGGAACCTGGTGGTAGCTAGACTTTAGGTCAATGTTGTTGAAGAAATTTTCTCCCTTGAGTAGGTCAATAAGGTCATAAATCCTTGGAATTAGGTATTGGTTCTTGATTTTTATTTTTTTAATGCTCTGTAATCAATTCAGAGTCACCAGGTCTTTTCCTTATTCTGCATCAATTTAATCAGGCTTCTGCAAGGGGAGGAGTTGGGTATAATGTGCCCCTTTTGAAGTAGGTCTTGGATCTGATGCTTGATTTCATCATTTTCCATTAGCAAGAGATGATATACTGGTCCATTAGGTAGAGGTGCACCAAGGTTTAGATCAATTGGATGCTTGACTTGGCAGTGCATCGGTACCTCAATGGGTGAGGAGAATATTTCTTTGTACTCTTCCATGATCTCGTCCACCTTCTTCTGCCACAAAGAGAGGCTCTGTGTAGAGGCCACAGATGTGGAAAGAACCTTCTGCTTACTATGAGAATGGATCAAAAAGAAGACGAACTTCTCATTCTGTGAAATGACCTTACTACATTGCTTAGCAGAGATTAAAGAAATAGTGTTAGGAGGCGCTACCTCTAGTATCCTGTACAATTGTCTACCCAAAGTAATAATAACACTGAAAGGTATATAATCATACACAACAGGACACTTCCAAAAATATGGTTATCCTAAAAGAACATTGCAAACTTCAATGGGAGGAATATCACACAATACCTCATCTTTGAAAGGATTCATGTCATAGGGAAAACAACATTGTTAGATGACATGAAGATCCCTTCCTTGGAGAAGCCAGCCAATGATGTAGGGATATGGGTGCAGTGTCGTCAGAAGGTCCAATTTCTTGATGAACTCTGTTGAGATCAAGTTCTTCTAATCACCACTATCAACAATGAAATGGAGCAAAGCCCCTTTACCTATATCTGTGATTGAAATAGGCGTTCCTCTTCCTCTGGTTCTTCTGGTTCGCTTGGCTAGAATTTGGTGGTAGTGACAGTGGCACTAGGTTCATCATCAATGATCCAATTCCCTCCTTCTGGATTTGATTCAGAGTCAGAATAAGCCTTAGACTCGGATGCCTTCATCTCTGCCATGAGTGACTACTTGGAGCGGCATTCTTCAGTGGTGTGCCAAGGGATTTTATGGTATTCGCAGCATTTTCTTGTGTCCTTCTTATTCTTTTCATTTCCCTTCTTGTGTTGCGGCTTGGACTGGTTGTCCTGAGAGTGGCCATATTTTCTCTATCCCTTGTTGTGTGGGTTGGGGTTTCCTTTTCCCTGCTTTGACTATGAGGAGTTTGTAGATCCAAATTCTCTCCTCTTCTACTTAAATTTATGCTTGATCTTGACATCATATCTATAATTCATACCCAAGGAGTCGATGTCCAAAAAATCCATTTCTATTTGAATGTATATATGCAAACAACCATAGTATTTTAGCACCATATTTCACTCAGAGTCTTTGATACCTAATTTGATGTGCAAGGTATGGAAAATATTGGTGAAATCTGGTATTGTCTAGTTTGTTTCTTAACGTAGGGTGGTCCATCTGGTGTACTAGTCCTCGTAGCTTCCAATAGGGTAGTATTGTTCTTTAATGGAATCTCGAAAGGAATCCCATGTAGGGGAAACCACAAATATTTCAGATTCCTCTATGGCCCTTGGCTCTGAGTAAGTATCCCACCAGTCCATAACATGGGGGATGACCTTGAGGATTGCAAAAGTAATCTTTTCCCTATCGGAAAAATTGTGGACCGAAAAATACCCTTCAAGAAGATTCAACCATTTATCTACAACATCTGCATCTATCCGTCTTTCAAATAATGGAATATCAAAATTTACCTGTACCTTGAAGGGGGTTGCATGGCCACTTGATGAAGATAGTTCTCTTATGGGAATCCATCGAAGGATCTGCACAAAGTTATCCATCATTTCATTCCTTTTTCATGTGAGGTCTTCCTCAAGCAACATTTTAAAAGGATCTCATGCTCCATCATCTTTCTTTTCATCCCCCATGGGTTTTTGACAGGCTCGCCATGACTGATCTTGCAACGGATCAATTGGTTCAATTCCCAACTTCTTATACCTAGATCTTGTCAGGGACATGCACGAAGAAAAAAAATGAAGAGAAGATCACTCTGATATCACTGATATAGATTTAGGAGTGGAACAAACTGATTAACGAACTCAATACAATAAACACTGAGATATGAAGAACAACACAAATATCTAGTGAACAATATATTCTATTGAATAAATGAAATAGGATGCAACTGTAAAAATGCAGAACTGAAACACTTTCTTGAAAAGTGGTAGATATCTCTGAGAAGAGATGTGGCTTCTATGTGCATCTATTTGAGAAGATTTATTACAATGAGGCTCCAAAGGCCTTTTTAATATTACTCATGAATGGCAAAACCCAAGACATTCAAAAACCTAACCCTAGGAGATGAAATGCCAAAATTTATGTGAGCCCCTATGGGTAAGTTGGTACCTCAACTTCCCGGGGTCGTAACTTTTGCATACAATCTATGTTTTAGGTGCATGATATCCTATTAGAAATTTTATTTTGAGAACTATGCATTACGCCATCAAACTTTGAATCTATCTATAGTTTGACTGTGGCGAGCCAAAAAAACACTGTTTAGGGCCCCAAAATGGCTCTAGAAGTACAACAAGATGTGCTAACATGAAAAAAATACAAAATAATCTAGTTGGATTAGGTGGGAGGCCACCAGTATCCACCTAGTTTATGTGTAGTTCTTCAAACAACCCTGAAAGTGTAGAACCCACAATTACAAAGAAGTACAGAAGAACGTTTTGAACTAAAAATTGTCAAGAGGAGCCAGTTGGAATAAGTGGGTGGCCACCAATATTCACCTAGATCATTCTTAGAGTTGTTTTTTATTTTTATTTTTGAAATGGGGTCATGAAAAAATGTTGTTACTTAAGGGCGTGATGAAGGTCTTCTTAGAACTCTTGATTTTTTATGATTCTCCTATATCACGTGTGGGTGCAAAGTGAAGAGCATACTCAAAAAAAGGGAAATTCAAGAAGGCCTTTGGTGTGTGAGTGCAAATGTGTGTAAGGGTGAAGTGTGAAAAAATATTTATAAGATAAGAATTGCAACATGTGGACATTGTGGGGTCTGTAAATTTTCCTAATTAAGCTCTAAATGTTATTTGCAACCTTGTGTAACTAGAAATTGCTTGAAAAATGAAATTGTTCCTATATAGTCAAGATATGGATATTTGGGGTCCATTATAGTGTTTAAATTCCTAATTTTTCTTTTGAAAAATGAAAGCTCTCCTAGGTTGTAGAATGATGTGGACAAATGTGTTCATTCCAATGCTTCAACTCCTTAGTGTTGTGTTTGCAAAAATAAACATTGAAATGCACATGTATGGGTGCTTTGACTCCACTTAGTTACTTGTATGTGTTTGAATTTGAAAGAAAAAACAAATTGAAGTTGTGCACACTTAGGGTGATTACTTTAAACTTTATTTTAATCCCTATATGTTGTTTTAAAGGGGGATGGAGAAATATTTCAAACCTTTTTATGATTCACCAAGATCACTCGAGAGAGTGCAAGGTGAAGAGAATACTTAAGGTGGGAAAGAAAACTCCTAGTCCAAAAAAGGTAAAGTGATCAAAGATTAAAGATAACTAAAATTTCATGTTCTCAAGTAGCCATCCATGTGAGAAAGAAAAAATGAAATTTTAGTTCTTTTTATCCTCCATATTAATCTTGATTAGCTAACTTAACATGAAAGAATGAACTTAAAGAAAGATTTTTTTAGGATTACAAAGTGCAAGTGATTGAACTCTTCGCCCCTATTGGAATGTTAGGGTTAAAAACACCCCTAGCCTAGGGAGAAAACAATATCTACATGGGTCACACTGGTGACAGGTGCGCTAATGTGCACAAACCACACAATGATAGAATGTAGTGACATCCGAGATTTGTGTGCATCTGCATGACTGTTCTTTTGAAATTTGCATGGAGTATGACACCGCAGACATAAAAACATTCCACATAAATCCTAAATCTATGAGGACCCAAAAGCTTGGTTTGAGCACTTGGATAGGCCGGTGTGGTGACCTGGAAACAAAAAAATTGAGAGAGAGGCCCTTCAAGCCTATAAGGGAAGAAATGTGAGTTAGAACACCGGTGGAGTTGCCAATCTATTTTGTCTCTTTTGCCACTTGGGTGAGAAAAAAATACATTTTAGTGTTAGCTTAGGCTTAACTAGCACCATAGTCAATTTGTTAGAATGTTGATATTGAACCATATTCAAAATCATCCAAGTATGATAAGGAAATAAGAACAAAATAAGGGGAATGAGCATGAAATGTAACAACAATAATAAAATAGGGATGAAATTGTTATACCTATGGATATACCATAAAAACAACATCGTAAAGGATTAGTGAGCTAGTGAACTCCCTTTTTCCTCCTTTGAATGAACTCTTTTTTTCCCTTTTACAACCTTTCTCTCTCAATGAATAGATAAGAAGTAGTGTACAAATATATCAATAGGTGAGAGATTTAATACAGAAACCTTTGATGCTTATGAATGTATGAATGGGATTGTTAGAAAAAATGCTTCTCTAAGCTCATGCACATAGCATAACTTTTCTTTGGCTTCTTCTTTTTTTTCATGCCAATGGCTTCTTTTTGTAGGCCTAAAACCAAGCTTGGTAAAGAATAGTTCCCAATAGGAAGGGGATTTCCACCTGGGTGTATCTTCCAATGCATGAGTGGACATGAAACCACCCATAGTACTAGTCTTGAGTGCCCATGGGCTCAAATCCTTTTGTTCTATTAACGCAACCTATGTGACCTCGATCAAAAGTAGGGGTTACCCCTAGTGGGTGTTAGCATCAATATTTTTAGGGTAAAACATATAGTTTGTCTAAAGTCTGAAAATTCATGCCATGATCTTGGGAAGATCAAGGCATTCCTAGATGAGTCATAGTTAATGTGTCAAAGTTTATGAGGTCAGCAATTAAATAAATAGTGACTTGAATGTCAGTAAGGAGTCTAGCCATAAGTTGGGTTAAAGGGTGTATTGTCTTTCTCATAAAACACCATTATAAGAAGCAAAGAGTCAAGAGTTTAAAATTCCATTGTGCTCAAAGTTTTGTAATGGTCCATTTTTTCCTAAGTCTAGAATCAT
This sequence comes from Picea mariana, assembly GCA_032191745.1. NCBI lineage: Eukaryota > Viridiplantae > Streptophyta > Pinopsida > Pinales > Pinaceae > Picea > Picea mariana. The sequence goes on from JASDQU010438500.1 coordinate 147,941, forward strand.
ATAACAAAAGTGGGAAATTATGTGCTAAGGTTGAATCATAGGTTAGGGTGAATTTCATGTCAAAAAGTATTATGGTTCATCATCACCTATCATGAGGTCATATAAGAGACAATCATGACACTCCATGTCATTGTACCGTCGCAAGCTTCAAACATGTACGCATTGCACAAGTTCATTGCACAGATTCCTTAATTTTCCTTGAAACGTCTTGTCACCTTGGATAAGTGCTTCCCATTTCAAATTTCATTCCTTATCCATTCAAGCATGTATATTGGCCACCTTTTTTTCTTTCTTCACTACCTTCACGACCTGTGCATAATCCATAGCATCTTGAACAAGCTCCAAATCTCTCTGCTACAAAAATGATCACCCCGCTACGCAAATGTTGTGTAAACTCCATTCGCTACACAAACCTTGTATTCTGTGTTTTTGTTGCGCACTCTTCATTTGTTTCAATCGCTATATAAGAGCCTTTCTTGGATCCCATTGCAAGTTTAGCCTCTGAACGAATTTTCCTTTCATATAACCAAGTTTTCTTGATTCGAGCCAAACCCTATCCATCCTAGTTTTCTACACAATCTTGCATGTTGAGCGTGAAGGTTTTTTTGCTTTGAGAAATCTGAAATTTACTTTTGCAAGGAAGACATCGCAGAACCGTGACTTCACATGGAAAGAAGAAATACAAGGGAGGAAACATGTTTATATATGAACCCCAAGGGATGGCTTTGGTGAACTCAGACCCTGCATACAGGGTGTCCTTTGAGAAGGCTAGATATATGAGATTCTATGAAAGAATTCAGGGGTATATGTGCATCTAACCAATCAGTTTTCCATGAACTTTAATGGTGTCAGCACAACCATTGCAGGGATCACTTTTCCAGTATCAGAAGAAACCACATAAGTTGCTACAAAGATCCCTATACATGGAGAGAATTGGTTTAAAGGTATGCCCTTAGATCCTTCGTTTTATTTTAATTTTCTCAAACCTAAGTATAGAAAGAAGAAAATTGGTGCCACCATACCCAGGGAATATGTTTTGGAACCCTATGAGAAGCATTCGAGGGTAATCTAGAAATTATTTACTTGTGAAGGTAGGTTTGAAAGGGTATATCAATACCACATAAGGCTCCATATGCATTTCACAAGGAAAAACCCCTTAAACTTACCCTTATACCTATATAGAAGCATGGGAAAAATGGCAGACAAAGTCCAAGATAGGGTTGACCAGCTAAAGAGTAGCTTGTTCCACTTTTCCTTGGTGAATTTGTTGGTGGTTGAAGAGCTTAGAAAGCTAAAAATGGATTGGGATTCCTTATTGACCTCATCAAACATTTCCCTGGATCCTAAAGGAGATACCCACTTGTCTACTAAGAAATCAACATCTAATAGTTCAGGGGTGAAAGGAGGAGGTGTTGCTAAAAGGGGAAAGGAAGATATATTGAGAATCCATCACCTAGTCAGCCAGTTTTCAAGAAAATAAGAAAACTACAATTCACTGATGAACCCTAGGAGACACAGGCTCCCAGTAAACCACTCACCAGGTCATCTGCTAGGAGGCTTATCATACCCATAGTTCAGATAGAGTTTGTTGAATTTGCAGCCCAGGAGATGGATGAGGAGCAAGTGAAACCAAGGGAGAAAGATTCATATGTCAAAGAAATGAGGTAGCAACTGAAGAAAGCTTTGTATGTTATAGCCCAATTCTACCAGGAGAACAGGGAGTTGAAAAGGAAGATGGAAAAAAAGTTTCTTGAAGAATAGATACCACAGAGCAAAGCAGGCCCTATGCAATAAATTTCAAAGGGAAGGAAGTTCAAGCAAATCCCTGAGACTACAGTTGCATCCAAGCCCACATCACCTCTGACAAGATCCCCAGCTAGGAAGAATAGTCCAGACATATAGGGAAAGCAAGCAGCAAGTGAGAGACCTCCTACTTCACCCACAGAAGGAGATAAGAACATAAGATGGCTAAATAAGAAACTAAGAGAAGCTCAAGACTAGATCATCAAGCTCATGGAAGAAAAGAGAATATCATAGAAAGGAATCATGAAACATTACAAGGAATGCAAACCAACCATTGATAATGCATGTGCACTCCTTTATAATGCTCAGTCAAAGTTGAAGAGGAATGCATCTTTGTTCAGGAAGGTGGTAAATTTAAAGATACGTAACATGTCATTGAGAAAAGAAAACAAGGATTTAAGATTACAAGTGAAATTGGAAAAAGAAGGTAAGGAAAGGCTAAATCTCCTTGCTGAAATTGCAGAAATATGAGTGAGGAAGCCTTTTTTTGGTCCTTTTTTGGTATGGAACCATGTCAAAGTTTTGTTTACATCACCAAAGCTATGGAAAATATACATTTTATGTTGGTAAAGGGTTGTTTCACCAAGGTGAATATTTTTTGTGCACATTCTGTTGTCTTAATTAAGAAATAGTCATACACAACACTTGCGTAGAAAATATTCTCTACGCAAATGTTGTAAGCTCACCTAGTCAAAAATAAAGATATATGATGAAAGGCATACAGGTTTTGAGGTAGAGGCATGGTCCCTACCCATTTTTGTCCACATGGATATGAAAGAGCAACCAAAGAATGGAAATTTGCTACTCAAAGTCACTATGCAAATGTTGTAGCCAACACTTGTGCAACATCAACCAAATTTAGCTATGCAAGGGTGATAGAGTTGTCCAATAGTGCACATGATGACTCGAGGCACCCCCTAGATGGACATGATGAATCATCACAACTACATGGTCGAATTTTTCTCAAGATCTATGATTGTAAAGGATATTTTGGCTATGTTATGATTGGCAAAATTAGGTTTTCTATTTCTAGTAAATCTTGTAGGAGTTGTTGTTCTCCTTGAAAGAAATCAGATCCATGATTCTAGGATGCAATGGTTTGACCCCTAGCAGCCAAGTGTGGCATTAGATTTTATATATGTTGATTATTTTCATGAAAAGAGAGGCGAGTTGGAAGAAGTATAGACATTTTGATCTTCATTGTAATTTTATGAATCTAATAGAAATACAAATGCATAAGTCATGAAATCCTTATGAAAAAGATTATAATGGTGGTGATGTGAAGATTGTACTCATTTCTTTGTATGTATTTCTTCTGTCCTCAATTTCATCTTAACTTTTCTTCAAATCAAATTTGATAATTAAGGGTCTATAATTCATCTAATGGTGCTCTAGACTTAACTGATTTAAATTATTTTTATCTTCTTAACTAAGGTAATAATTCATCATTTATGATGCTCTGATTTTGTTATGTGTTTTTTTTCTTCTTTCACCCTACATAATCAAACTCAAAACTGAAATTTCATCACCTTATTTATCCTTTTTTCCTATGAGGAGTTCTACCTACCAGTAATTTTTATTTATTTTTTTTAAAATTAGGGGTTAACTCCATAGCCATAGAGATAGTATACCTCCTTTCCATCAAACCTTGAAAAATATACCTCAATCATATAAACCTATCCATGATTTCAAAAACAATATATCTATGAAAGATAACGTCTCAGAGAGAGTTGTCTCTAGTCTGGAAGCGATAGCTTCCAGTCTTAAAGTTGGTTTGTAGGTTACCTTTGTAGATTGTTTCTTCAACCCACCAATTTACTCATTGATAACATTTTGTCACCATTGCCAGGGACGAAATAGAAAATTGTTCGTGGGAAAGAACAACTAAAAAACTTTATATTTGATTCTCGAGGGTAAGAATGAATCAGACTCCTTTATTGGCTGAACTAATTTTACCCTGGTGACTTCATTTAATAAAATCAGTAGCATAAAGTATTCTAAAATAAGAAATCTTGGCTCCCAAGAGAATTTACACTAGAAGGAACCCTGATCCAGAACCTGTAGCATCTGTGTCTAATCCTGAGAAACTCTTGCATAAAAGAAAAGAAAGGACAATTGACTCAGTTTCTTACCTAGACAGAAGTCTATCATTACCCAAAGATGGGGTAAAAAGAATTGATGACCTTGACTTTCATTTAAAATTTGAACAAACCTTGTTGAAATCTAGATCATAATCTAATTTGAATGAAATCGTCTTTGATAATAAAAAATTACAAACTTTGATATCAACTACCCCCATTCAAACTGTTGCAATTTCCACTCGGACTATTCAACCAGTTCAAACTTCTCCTAGTACCATGGAAGCCATATTTTCTCCTCTTTCCTTGTCTGCCCAATTACATGATTTGCCTCATAATTATGCCCAAAGGATTAAATCATATGATGTTGAAGAAAATGCTTCAACTCGAAAACACTTAGATTGGTTTAATGATCTTGTTGACCTAAAGGAGGTAGATCATGAGGATGCAAAGGTAAGACTGTCTGCACAAATTCTTTCAGGGTAAGTCAGAAAATGGTTCAAAGATCTTCCAACAGTGAGCATCCCTGATTTTTCATCCTTTGAAACACTTTTCCTTGCAAAATGGGGTGACCAAAAGAATCCTCTTCGGTTGCTAACTTAGTACAATAACATAAAGAGATCACCTAATGAAACAGTACAAGAGTTTTCAACTAGATTTATGAAAGTTTACAATTCAATTCCTACTGAAGTAAAACCCCCTCCTGGAGCTTCTCAACTTCGATATGTTTATTCTTTTAACAGTGACTTTGCCTTTTTGTTGAGATAAAGAATATATAATACACTATATTACATGATGAGTGATGCAATTGAAGTGGAGGTAAATCTGATGGCCTCAGGGAAGATCAAACATAATCCTAACAGAGATATGAAAAAGGTCTAAGGAGAAGCCCAACCCTCAAATTATCAATAATTAGATGAGAAATTTGATTTGATGATGAAGATTATGGAAAGGTTTATGGAAATAATGTCCTTGGATAATAAGCCTTCCACTAGAGATCAAATTGATTTTTACCCAGATATCAAAATTTTAGAAGATCTCCAGTTCCACAAATCAGGAAAAGAGACCAAAGAAATCAATATGATCAGCAAATAAAACCTCCTTTCCAAAACAAATATGTAAATGAATATTTTGATCAAACAATTGAAGACAATATGCATTGTTGTGATGATATCGAAACAAATGTGTTATTAACTAAAGAAGAACATGATCAGTTTATGGATGCAAATGATAAGTTTATGCAGGATAATGATAATATTTTGTCAATGGAAACATAGGGGATTAAGAAGGGACAATAAAATGCTATTATGAAGCTTCAAAAATAGTACAAACTCAGAATCAAAAAGTTTCATGCAAACCCCCCAAAGGGAAATCCTACAAGGGAACTTCATATCAATACACATTCTTCAAGTCAACCTAAGAAAGACTGTTCAACAAAGGATGCAATGGAGAAAGGAAAATTCAAAGAAGAAACCCCAAAGAAGATACTTGAGGCAAGAAAGTAAGAAGACATCAAAGAGGTAGAAAAATCCTAATCTCCTTTTAATTTTGAAATTGAAATGGCTCAAATAAAAAATTTTGTTCCATTCAATGAGCTGATTAAAAATGGTGAATATAGAAATCAGATCATTAAGATGCTCAAGATGGAAGAATCATTTGACACCTTAAATGTGCAAGATGATCACCCTGCTATATTGTTTGGCCCGCGTGTGGAGGAGAGTGGTGATGTTAATGATTTCCCCCCTTTCTATGTTAATCTTAAAATTCATGATATGACCTTACATAATATCATGTTAGATTCAGGAGCATCCCATAATATAATGCCCAAGGTAGTTATGGATGAGTTGGGTCTAGATATTACAAGGGATTACAAGGATATTTTCTCCTTTGACTCAAGGAAGGTGAAATGATTGGTTTTAATCAAATATCTGGTTGTATCAATGTCCCAAATTCCATCAAAAAATATGATCATGGATGTGGTTGTTTCTGAAATCCCTCCTAAATTTGGCATGATGTTATCTAGATCATGGGATACAAAGTTGAAAGGGACTTTACAAATGGATATGCCATATGCTACTATCCCTGGTTTTAACCAAGAAAGGAGGTTGTATAGATAAGTATAGCTCAAGTACATGGTGAGTAGCAAAGCTCAACCAAAAAACCATCCTATTTACTCTGTAGATACTAAAGTTGGTTCTTCTATTTTCTATAATGACTTGAGCTTTTAACAAGAGGAGACAAACATTGTTATGACCATCAAAGACAAATCTGATCATCAAATAGGGAAAATTACAGATCAAGAAAACAATGAAGAGGATGATATGTGGAACATGAGCTTTGATGGAGCTGCTAACAAAGAAGGAGCAAGAGCTAGTGTGTGGATTATCCCTCCCAAGACATGTACAAATTTTTTTTCTTGCAAATTTTCTTTTGATTGCACAAATAACATGGTTGAATATGAGGCATTGATTTTGGGATTGAAGAATTTGAAAGAATTGGGTGCTAGGAGGATAGTTGTACATGGTGATTCCAAGCTTGTCATAAATCAGGTAAAAGGTGTATATCAGTCAAGGCATCCTAGATTGAGGGAATATAGGAATACAGTACTTGATCTTATTGAAGAGTTTTCATAACACAATTTATCAGTGATTCCTAGGGGGGAAATATAATTGTTGATGCTCTAGCTATTTGAGCCTTTGTTTTCAAAATTTCAATTTTTCCCAACAAAAAGTATGAAATTGAAGTCAAGCATAGGCCAACAGTACCTGGCAACATTAAATATTGGCAAATATTTGAAGATGACAAATAGGTAGAAAGATAAATTCAAATGAGTGATGAATTTGACAATTCAAATATTGATGAGGAGTGTTGTTGTGAAGAGGAAGAAGATGCAATTGTGTTCACAAATGATGATTGTTTTAAAAATAAAATTTCTTGTAGAGATATAGTGCAACTCAAAAATAATATCATTCCCAAAGGATTGTTCTCATTGGAAAAGATTTTTGACAACAACGATGTAGCCAGAAATCCTAAAATCACTACAAATGATGAGGACATAGAAGATTGCAACATTGGGACTCAGAAAGATACCAAGATCATCAAACTGTCCAAGACACTCAGTCCATAAATTAAATATAGGTATATCAACTTAATGAAATATTTCCCTAATGTCTTTGCATGGAGCTATGAGGATTTAAAGGTCTATGATACTCAGGTAATTCATCATGTAATTCCAATCAAGGATGATCGTAAAACTTTCAAGAAAAAGTTGAGAAGAATTAACCCTCTATTGTTTCCATTAATTGAAAAGGAGGTAAGGAAGTTGTTTGATGCCAAAGTTATAGTTTCCTTAAGATTTTCCAAGTGGTTGGATAACCTAGTGCCTGTTAGGAAGAAAAGTGGCGAGATCAGGTTGTGTGTAGACTTTCAAAATCTAAACAGGGTGTCTCTCAAAGAAAATTATCCACTTCCAAAATGGATTACATTCTGCAGAAGGTGGTTGGATCTCAAAAAATATCAATGCTTGATGGTTTTTCTCGATACAACCAAATCATGGTACATCCTGATGATCAAGAGAAGACATCTTTTACAACACCTTGAAGCACCTTCATGTATGCCAAAATTCCTTTTGGGATTATGAATGTAGGGGAAACCTTCCAAAGGGCCATGGACATAGCCTTTGCTAATGATATAGATAATTTTATTTTCATTTAGATGATATCACTATATTTTCATATTCTGATGATGAATATCTTAAACATCTAAGAATGGTTTTTCAGAAATGTAGGAAGCTTGGCATCTCATTGAATCCCAAAAGGTCCAATTTTGGAATGCAATAGGGAAAATTTATTGGTCACATAATTTCAAAGGAAGGGATAAAGATATACCCCGGCAGAGTAGAAGCAATTCTGAAGATTGACACACCCATGAGCAAAAAGGAGGTACAACCTTTCCTTGGAAGAGTAATTGTTTTGAGAAGGTTTATCCCGAACTTGGATGAAATCATAAAGTATATCACTAACATGCTCGGGAAAGGAAATGAGATAAAATGGACTCCTGAAGATAGGAATTATTTTGAAGATATTAAAGTAGCACTAACTAAATCTCCATTGTTGACCAGTTCAAATTTTGCAAAAGACTTTATCTTGTTTTATTTTTCTTAAGAACACACCATTGATGGTGTTTTGTTGCAAAAAGATGAACAAAAATTTGAAAGTCCCTATTGTGCTACTTATATGTCTAATATAATGCACTCGTTAATTATCAATCCGGGATTCGTAATCAACAGGGTTACAAGACACCAGTAAGAAAGGTAATTCCTAATGTCATGAGTATAGAATCAAACTAGATTATGTATGTTGGAAGCAAATCAAAATAGAAAACTACAATGCACTTTGGTTGTCTTTCACAGAGAGGCTATCTATTCCATTATGGCACATGCAAGTATGAGATGGAATTGGTTTGATAGATCAACTCTGAAGTCTGACCCAGAAAACTAACTATGCAATCCACACTTTCTGCAAGGAAATCACACATCAATTAGCATAGCATGGGTAGTTCAATAGTCAATATGTTGGTTCTGTTGTGGTTCACAATGAACTTCACTAGTTCTTATCCAAGTAGTTTTGACTATTGCTGCCAACAACTATGATCACTCAAGGAAATCAAATTCATGAGAACAGAAACAAAGCATATGCAAAAACAGAGCAATTAAAGATCTCTAAGCAATTATAGAATGGAAATCTTAATCTAAACTACATTGATATCATCTAACAGAGTTAAAGATTTAGCTAATTCAATGTTTATACTACTGAAAACAAACACTAATGCTAATCTACGAAGAGGCTGACCTTTGTTGGGCGGTGGGCCCTTGCCACTTCAACAGGTCAACTACTGAAGTCTACAGGAAGCTTGATTTTAACACACACATTACTCTCACTCACACTTCAAAACATAAAATCAAAACTCTCTTTAACAACTCAACTCATTCTTAATCATAGATAATCAGAATATGGAGATAAAATAACATTCCATTAATCTTCACTCAGGATATGTTTTGTACTATCATATGCTACTTACATATTGATGATATCCTAACTCTCCTACTCTCTTCTACCATCCTTGCCATGGCTATTTAATAGTCTAAATTGTGAAAAACAAGGAGGCAAACTGATTTGCAAATCAATCAGTTGTTAAGTTTAATCATTCGATTACATCTTCAGCTTCATCCTCATGACACGAAGTGCATGAGGATGAGGAAATTAACAAACTATTCTTATCATAGCTTTGCTAAACAAATAGACATCCACCAATTGACTTAGACGAGATCTGGCACTTAACTTAGTGCATTAGGCTCTTCCATATTAGTACCAGATCGTAACAGGCAAATGGTACCGGATCACGACAGGGTGCAAAAGGTGGTACCAGATCATGACAGAGCATGGCCATTGGTACCGAATCATAACAGTGCATGTTGTTCGTACTGGATCACAACAGGTAAGATTTAGTACTAGATGCGTTTGATACCGGATTTGGACAGCAACAGTCTTTGTGTGCAGGTACCGGATCATGACAGAGTCGGTACAAGAACGTTGGACATCTAGAGGTCAAAGATTCACATATGACAAATTGAGCATTAGTACATGAAATATTTAATTCCTTAACTCAATAAACCACAAAATACATGAATTAACCATACTTTACCTTATGACCTTATTACTGGCAATTGGTAGCGTTCTTGTCATTCACTCAAGCTTTAGGTAGGCCCAAAAAGGTATAGGTGAAGAGTATAATAGGGTAATGAGAATGTCAATTTTAGGTCTCAACATTCCCCCATGCCAAAATCATTGCATGTCCTCATGCAACTGAAAACAAAACCCAAAATTTTTCAAAACTTGAGACTGTGTTCTTTACTTTGGTGGGTCAATGATATTGATGGCTGAAGCCTCTTCTCTTAGCTCCCTTTTAATGACCCTAACGTATTGTAGGAGTCGTAATACCTTCTTGAGCTTGTTAGAGGTCTCTTCATGGTCATCTTGAATTTGTTGGTTGGTTGCTTTCAATTGGTCATTTTCCTTTTTGATATATCTATCCAAGAGTTGATATTCCTTTACTTTCTGTTGGGGTTCCTGATTTTTTTTTGTAATTCCCCAATCCTTTTCTTCATTTGTTCTTTTTTCAAGTTCTTTGTTGATTCTACCATTTTTGGCTAGGTGTACTCCCTTTCCTCGACTTCCTCCCTCATCCCACATAAAGTAATAGTGGCTTGCTCCTCGGTCAGACTAGGGATGTCATCTTGGATTGGTAAATCCTCAAAAGGGGAGGTAAGGTCGATTGGATCTTCCTATGTATGAGGACTAACTATTGTTTTTCCCTTCTTTTCTATGCTCCTTGTAGTTCTTTTACAAGGAGGTATCGGATCAAGGATGCTCACAGGCTTCCTTTTCTTCTTCTCTAATTGTGAAATGGTGATAGGGGGTTGTTCCATAGACTGTTTACTTTTAGTTTCTGAGCTATGCTTCCTTTTCTTCATCATTTTCTAATGGTCCTCTTTCTCAACTACCACTGTGGAAGTCTCCTCAACTAATTTGTTTTTACCTTTTGATTCGGATCTTTTAGAAGTATTGTTGACCGTGGAAGAGGACCCTGCCTTTTTATGTTGGCTCACTGCCCTAGGTGGAGTTGTCTTATCCTTCTTGCTCTTTTTCTCTTGGGGTTCCTTACTTTTCTTTGGACTATGCTGGGTTTCCTCCATAGATTTGTTTCCCGTGGGAAGGTGTTGTGTGATAAGGGTTTTTCAACTAATCCGTTGTTTCCTAAGCTCATGCAAAACTAGCATTTTAATGAAACCTTGATGATAGATGCTAGTCTTTTCTATTTTGGAGATGGATTTAACACCTCTTACCATTTTATTCAAACTCATCCATAGAAAATAGGGAAAATCGATTTCAGGGCCTCCATCAAAATGCAATAGGAGCCTAAGGTGATAAATGAAAGTCACGACATACCTGCCTTCATAGGTGACAAATCATTGAAGACTGGTAATCATTGGATGGTATTCTTCTTTGATGTAGCTCCTAGGGATCCCCTTCTTCCAATCAAGGTGTTGATGATCTGCCTTCAAGAATTGCTGGCACATTTCTTTGTTAATTCCTACACCTTTGAAGTATTTAGCTCCTCTTCTAGGTAGTCTCATAAACTCCCTTACGGTTGCTTCATTAACTATCAGTTGTAGATTGCCTATATGTGCCATTTCTCCATCATAACCTTGTATAAATTCCTAAGATATCTTCTCGTTCCAGCTTGTAAATTTTTCCAGAAAAGGTATCCACCCCAATCTAGCATATATTTCTTGACATAATTGGTATTCCTCGGTTTCCCTATAAATTTGGAAAACCGGTTTGTGTCTAGTAATGACCATCGTTATAAGTTGAAAAAAGGATCTAGTTGTAGCACAAGGGTTTAGTTAATTGATGAAGGGTTTGGTACCAGAAAGGAGCAGGCTTGGGACTGGAGAAAATTTCACGAAAGGGGGAAGTATGGTGATGGTGTTGCGAATGGTAAGTTTAAGTGAGGGTGTTGTAAGGAAAAATTATGACCGAATGAAGCTTATCTGGATCTGGATGGCTTTGCCACCAGATAAGCCATTAATTTCTACCCGTTAATGTAATGATGAGGATAAGATGTCGGGTGTTCAAGGCATCATTTTTGGATAGGTGATTGGACGTTCGGGTGGTGAAATTAATGTTGGATCGTGGTTCATGGTATAATATAGGTTCGTGAATTGTTTAAGGATGAAATATATTCATGGCTTATCATTGCTATGCATGCTTCATATTTTGATATGATTTTTGCCTTTAACCATGTTCAAGAGATATCAGAGGATTAATTAGGTTTAGGCATATGGATATGAGGAATAGATGCATGGATTTAATACTAAGGTTGTAATATCTAGTATAGCTTTTCATACTTATTGTAGTTTTATGAGCATAGGAAAATAAATACCATGTTACCTTTGCTTTCACCTTTGTATGATCGATACCCATAGCCTGTGCGACTACTTGTAATTTGTCAGGATTCATCCTTTCAGACTGAAGCTTCTTGAAATCTTGGTACGGGAATGTCATGTACCTCTGTTATTCTGTGCTTATCTTCTTTGTATTTGGTTCTACAGGTGGATTATATGAGTCTAGAAAAGAGTTCTGAAGGGGCTCTTTGACCTTCCCCCATGTTGAAGATGTTGTATATCTATGGGAAAGAAGATTCAATCATTTTATATCATAATGGAGAAAGATGATAAGAGCAAAAGAAACCAATCAAATTTTAGAAGTACAACTTATCACTTACCATATGTTCTCATGCCAAAAAAATGAAATTTCCCTGCTTTTAATGGATTATTGACAGAGGTAGCATTCAACAGTGAAACATGGGAATACATATATGTTTGCATCTCATGCCAAAAATGAAATTGCCCTTATTTTAATGGAGTATTGACAGAGGTAGCCTTCAGTAATGAAATAGGGGAATACATATATGTTTGCCAAAAGAATAGATCCCACCTAACTTGCTTCAAAGATTTACTATCATTGGATGTTATAGATAAATTTCACAATATGAGTAGATTAGGCTCCCTAGTTAGGGCTCCACTCTTAAGAAGTTTCCTTCTTAGATAGTGTAGGCTTTAGATGTCAGACCGGTAGGTTGACTTAGGGTGATTCTAAAATGGACATTATGTTGTTTATTAATCTGGAGTTTTGTATCTCATGAAATCCAATAATGACCTTTACTCTTTTTGTTTTAGATGGAAAAAAGTGGATTTTCCAGTCAGACAAGTATAGATGAGACATTTTTTTCAACCAAAACCCACTACCAGTAAGCCTGTTCAATACTTCGGTGGGGTAGTTGTGATAATTAGTGAGAGATGCCTTCCCCAGGTAGAATTCCCCATTTCCAACAGGCATGTTCAGTACCCTGATGGGTTTGCCTAGTCATACCATAGATCGGTACCCACTGCTAGCAGACCTGTTCAGTATCCCGGCGGGTTAGTCTCTTAAACCCTTTTTCCATCAGAGGCTTCTTGTCCATAGTCACCTATTTTTGGTTTGTATTTAAAGAGTGATTTTGCACGGTGATAGGGGAGGCTCGTATGAAAACCTTTTTACAGGGTGGGATGGTATTGGGTTGGAAGGCATATACTCTTATTTTGTATGTCTTTTAAAGATGTTTCTAAAGGAAAAATAAAATTTTATGCACATTATTTCTTTAGAGTGATCCAAATGTATAATTTTGTCTAAAGTTGTCCATAAGAGAATGACCTAAAGTTTCCTTGGGGTACTGGTACATCCTCTTCCATAAGAGTTTTGGTAGTGTGCCCATGGTAGAGAGTGTTCATATACTCATATGTTACTCTTTAATAAGATAATCCAATGAATACTATTGAAGTCTGGTTAGGGTGAGATAGTTTCTTATAGGCTAATATATTTTTTCCTTTAAATCATGTTGAAATACTGGGTAAAGGCGACTTCTAGTCTTTAAAGTGGATTATGGTTCTTCGAGCAATCATAAGTAAAGATTGTGTCCCTCTTTTTTATTTTGTTTTTAAGGAACAAAACCAAAAGAAATGAAAGTTCTTCTCAGCAACAGAACCAAAAGAAATTAAAATACTTCTCAGAAACAGAACCAAAAGAAATTTAAATACTTCCCTTTAGTTGTCGATAGGAGGACTGCCATTTGATAGTGCTTTTGGCTTTGTGGTTCCATCTTAAGTGGTTGTTGCATGGCTTCATACTTCAGATTAATTGACATAAGATTTTGAAATATGCTTTGTCAATATGTCTTGATAGTACTGTAGAAGGACAGACTTTGGTACCAGACTGGTATTGGACCAGAATTGGATTTCTGGTACCAAAACAGAACAGAATATTATTGATGCCTACAACTGATGTTTAGCGAGTTCATGAAGGATCAAATAGATTATAAAAATTTTATTACAAAAGAAAAGAAAATTTGTGAAAGTAAAACAAAAGGAGGTAAGAGTCTTTTGTCACCTTCAACTTATTAACAAAATTCGATCCACACCTGTGTACAAAAAGTTTCAAATAAACCAATCAATAAATGTGGTTCAGTAGGAGGATCTCCTTCCTTGTTGATCATTTGCATGTCTGAATTTTGTAGTATACGAGTTAGGAATTCTTCTTTTGACAGAGGTTTGTTGTAAACTCGCAACCAGTGACCATTCACAAGTAGTGGTGTCTATTGTTCATCAATTGTCTTTATCCTGATTGAACCATTATCATAGATAGTGTCAATTTTGTAAGGTCCCATCCAATGGGTGGTTAACTTACCTTTGAAGTTCTTGAATCTGCTGTCATACAATAGGGCCCAATCTCCTTGTTGAAATTTTTTCTTTTTGAGATACTTGTCATGCCATTTTGTTCTTTGTTCTTGAATGAGGGTAGTCCGTTGAAGTGCTTTCTGCCTAGTTTCATCCAACTCATTAAGTTGAAAGAGTCTTTGTTGTTGGGATTCATCCAAGTTCATTCCAACTTGTACTGCAGTCTTGAAGGTTTTGATCTGAAATTCTATGGGGAGAAGCACCTACTTCCCATACACTAACTCATAGGGTGTATGTCCTGTTGTATTCCTCCAGGTGATTCTATAAGCCCATAAGGCTTCTAATAATCTGTCAGCCCAATCCTTATGGTGCAGCTGTACTTTTTTGGTAAGAATGGACTCAATAAATTTGTTGGTGGATTCTACTTGTCCATTTTCTTGTGGATGATAGGGTGTAGATTTCTTGTGTTTGATTTGGTACTGTTCTGTAACAGCTTTGACTAGATGAGAGGTAAATTGAGTTCCCTGATCAATCACAATTTCTCGTGGTACACCAAATCTAGTAAAGCTATCATTAAAAAAAAAATCTACCACTGATTGTTCACTTGCATCCAGTAAAGCCTTTGCTTCAACCCATTTAGTCACATATTCAATGCATACAAGTATATACTTTTTCTTTTTAGATGCAGGGTTAATGGGCCCTACAAAATCTAATGCCCATTTCTCAAATGGTTCAATGACTATTTGGGCTTGAAGTGGAATTTGGTCTCATGCAGTAGGCTTACCCATTCGTTGGCATTCATCACAATTGGATACATAGGTTTTAGCATCTCTGAAAATATGAGGCCAATAGTAACCTGATTGCAGAACTTTGTAAGCAGTCCTTTTGTCTGTGAAGTGTCCTCCACAAGGGCCAGCATGGCAGGCTTGTAAAATATCATGAATTTCATCTTCCCTTACACATCTCTTGATCACCAAATCTGATCCTGTTTTGTAGAGGAAATCATCGTGCCATATGTAATTTGCACTTAGTTGAATTACTTTTTGTTTTTCTCTAGGAGACAATTTATGAGGCATCTTCCCTGTCACAAGATAGTTAGTGACATCTGCATACCATGGAGTGAATGTAGAAATAGAAAATAAATTTTCATCAGGAAAGGTATCTTCTACTGGTGCATTATCTCCCAGGTGAATCATTCTAGATAAGAAATCAGCCACAAGATTATCTTTACCAGGTCTATCAATAATGTTGATATTAAACT
>JASDQU010438501.1:21155-36909 GCA_032191745.1 Picea mariana
TTAGCAGACAACAAGGTCCAAGTATAGTAATGTTTTGAAGACAAATCCTTCTTTTATATTTCCTTGAAACTGTCTACTCCTAATGAGATAAATACCTACATAAGTCTCTAGAAAAAAACACACTCTAAAATATCAAAGACTAATGAGATCAAGTCACTGGAACATGTATCTTATATTTATTTTATTAAAATAAAATGTAAAATGAGGCTACATTAGACTCTAAGATAAACTAACAACATGCATCTTTTATTTACTATCCTACCCTACCTAAAAAGAAAAGGAAAATCTGTATTCAAGTGTAAGAACTCTTCCAATGTAACCATGTGCGGAGCAAGATAAGAAACATACTCATATCCATGTATGAAAAAGTTACTGCAATGATTACCTGGATATGAAGAACCAACCAACCTACTTGTTTGGGCATCAGAATTTGTTGAAGAAGAGAATAGTATTGTGGCCTGATGACCTCTTGAAACCAAATTTCAATGTAATCTTGATGTTTATCAATAGTAATTTCTATGCTCTCCTTCATCATGCTATGCGGATCCTCTTCTTTTGGATGACTGATTTCTGAAGTACATAAAGGATCTGTTGACATGGATGTTGAGAATTCCTCAATCTCAGGTCTTAGTGATTGCTCTCCACAAGAGGTAGTCCATAAGTTTTCAACATCCTTCACAGTTTGGCAAGGAAGATCATTTTGTAGCTCATAGGACCTTAATTCTTCTAATAGTTCTGAAGAGGTAGATAAGTTCTTGACTATTGTCAAGATGTGTTGTTACTGAAAAGAAGAGATCCCAGCTATTGCTAGGATTTGAGAGAGTGATTCCAAACTAATGGTCACCTTTGAATTCATCTTGTCATTTGATAAAACTTGGTTCACACAAAGATGATGTCCACAAAGTTAGGATCTCCTGATGGTGGTAAGAAAACAAAGGTTGTATTGTTTGGTTCTGCGGAAGGCTTGAGTGGTCTTGCCTCCTGTCCCACTATTACTGATTCTTCAATTTCTTATTCTATAGTGCTCCCTGTTTTAGTCTCTTTTAGAGACTTCTTTAGCTCTTTGGGTTGAGCTAGCTCTTGTTTTTCGATATTGGTCTACGGAGCTTATGAGTGGAATGTTCCTTCCCCCAAAGAGATCGTAAGGAACCTTGGTTGAAAGGTTTGATTTTGATTTAATGTATCTACCTTGTGGGTCTGTAGGCCTATTCATGAAAGAAAGTAAAAACAAAAGAGAAAAGCTACCATCTGGTTTCTAGGTCTATTTCATGAAAGTAAACAAAAATAAAAAGAAAAACTACCATTGGGTTTGGGGGAACCTGCTATAGCAAATTCCCAGGTTCTTACCTCTTGTCTTAAAGCTCCCCCGTCACCAAGCTAATGCTAAGGTCTAAGGATGATCTATTTCCTAACTACTTCTTACCTTGAGACAACTCCCTGGCAATAGTGCCAAGATGTTAGGTGATTTATATGTACTAAAAAAGACACTAAACTACCCTCAATTAAATTGTCAACCCGGGGTAAGTAAACTTAGAGTTGTAGCAAAATATATGCCAAAGGTAGAAGGTTGGTAGGAGTGTAGACTAACTAAGGAAAGCAACTATCTAGGGATAATCTACTCAAGCAAACCTATCTAATGAACAAATCCTACTAAGCAACTTGAAACTAGGTAACCTAAGTACTTTTGGGGCAAGGACTGATGGATAGTTCCTAAGATATAAAGTAAAAACCCTATTCAAAGCAAACTAGTTCATGACAATAAGCAAAGGTAAACTACTAAGCATACTAAGAAAATGATGAAAGCAAACTACTTTTAACTTGCCCACCTACATTCAATGAGCAACTACCCTATGAAAGTAATTAAATAAGCAAGTAAGCAAAAGCACCTATCTAACCTATTAAAGAAAATAGACAAGTAAGCAAAGACACCTAATTAACCTACTAGGAAAAAGAGAAGTAAGAAAAGTCAACTATCTATCCTACTAAAGCAAAGGGACAAGTAAGCAAAGACTTCTCATTGAACAACTACCTAGCCTAAGAGGCAAGTTAACTAAATGCCTACTGCAAAACTATTTCTCTTGCGTGAAAGGAAATTTAAATGCTCGATGCAATGCTTGAAAAGAAATCTATTCTGTTGAAAGCAATAAACACTACCAACTAAACTTATGAAAACAAGAAACTATCTCTTCTAATCTACAAAACAAAGAAACTATCTTTAATCTATGAAACACTCAAATGTAATGCTGTTGGTTGTGTGAATGCCTTCGGTGGTGATAGATGATATCTCGATGACACTTGACAACAAAGGACAATTCCAACGGTATAAACTCAACACTAATATCAATGGCAAAATGAAGGGTATGGATTAAACAATCTAAGGGTAATTTAGCCATGACAAAGATAATTTTAAATACCCTGCATATTCATGGATGAACCATCAACAACATAATGAAGTCATTATTCCAATTCTACACTATGTAAGCAAACTAGATTCATTCACTAACTAAGAAATTCAATTTCATTTTAATTCTAAGAAAGGAAATTGCGTGAAATAAAACTATACTATGTCTATTTTAACCATTCAAACTATAATAAGAAAATGAATTAAAAACAGAAATTAAACTATGATATCAAGAAGTAAATTGACAATTACATTAACCAGTAACTAAGTAAATGAAATCTATGTAAAACTAAGATAAGAAAACTATAAAAATTGGATGTAAATCTACCCATCCATCAATCCTTGTCAGAGAAAACCCAAATTAAACTCTATGATATTCTAATCAAAACTCTGTTTTAAACTTGACTATGAAATCATAAATAAAAGCATAATCTGATATCTAAATGTGCATGGGGTTAGTATAGATAGAGACTTTCTAATTGCACACAGGGCTAGTATAGAGAGAGTGCTACCCATGATTTTGGTCATCATGATGATGTATTGATGATGATGTATTGAGGCTCTTCATAAGAACTTTCTTCTGAGAAAAGTTACTTTCATCTCTTCCCTTAAAACTCATTTTTGAAGAGGGTTCGTAGGCTGCTAGTATATTTGGTTCCGAGAATGAGCCATTCTTGCAGGCTGCCTTAGCAAACTTCTCACACTGTGTTGAATAGCTAGGGTGCGGACTCTTCCTAAAGCATGGAAAAAGATGAATTCTCGATGCTTCTAGAAGGGAATCTTCTAGAAGGATGGGTTGGAATTCGAATGGTTATCCTAGTACTAGATTCCCTGATATTTTGGGATCATTCTTATTCAAGTAACTAATTCATTCTCTTCTATATATTGAGGGAATTCTCATGG
The DNA here is from genome assembly GCA_032191745.1 of Picea mariana. NCBI lineage: Eukaryota > Viridiplantae > Streptophyta > Pinopsida > Pinales > Pinaceae > Picea > Picea mariana. Next base: position 24,460 of record JASDQU010438501.1, read on the forward strand.
AAAATGTTAAGCAAGATTCATTGGAGAATTGGTGAAAGAATTGTGTGAAGGATTGAGCTTGAACAGCAGCTTGGAGACTCCAGCAAGACTATCAAAAGGAGTTGATCTTCTTCATGAAAAGATTGAGCAAGTGTGTGTGTCGGAGCCAAGGGCCATCGAAAGGAAGTTTGTGACATCAAGGCTCAGGTTGTAATCTTTACTTTCAATTAATATAATACAATGGCATGTCCCTTTCCCATAAAGCTATTTCTGCTTTATTGTGTAATTCCTTGATCATACACATAGGTTAACTGTTGAATATATTGTGCTATATTCACTTTGGTTGGTTTGTGTTGTCTTGGTCTTGGCTGCACGAGAGCACTGGAGCGAAGTAGGAGCAACAAAGACCATAAGAAGTGATAATAAGGTATGTTATTTGTTCTTGCCTCCTATTTAATTCAATGGTCAAAACCTAGGGAAAGAGTTATGTCCTGTCTTTCTTTGTTCTAGATCCAGGTGGATCTAGGGAGATCAGTTAGTGTCTACACCTACCGATTAATCCAATAACAAAATTGGTGACTCCACTAGGGAACAATCCCATTTTCTTTGTGGCTTTTGGTATTATTTTGTGGCCATTTTCTCTTGTTTCACTTTTCTCCTTTCCTATCAATCTCTTAGTCTTCAGGATATCCTGATAGACCCTCTGGGTCCAGAGGCCTTTTCTAATTTTGCTTCATTTTTCAAAAATTTGATTAGTTTCAGAGGTTCTCGCACTGTACTTCACTGTAGCCTGCGAGAATCCACAGAGTTCACACTCTGTCTTTAGGTTGCAGTACGAGGTTCTCGCACTTTGCTCAAAGGCCACCTGCGAGAATGCCTAATTCTCGCACTGTGTAGTATTGCCAGCCTGCAAACCCTTTTTTTCAAATTTTTGGATTTGAGTTGTGGCATCTTCAACTGCCCAGATCAGTCTAGGTGCCTTATAAGAGTTTCTTGGACCATTGATTGGTGTCTTTCTTGTCTTCGTTTGCATGCATGAATAGTCTTAGGATTGCAAGGCTTTTCTTGTCACTTTTGTCTTGACTTTCATTTCTTGACTTTTCTTGGCACAACCATTCTCTCTAAATTCAGAATCTGAGCGTGTTTGATTAGTTAAGAACCAATGATTGGTTGAAAGTTGAGTTGCTTGGTTTTTTCTCATTTTCTTATTGGTTGAAAGATCATTTTTCTTATGCATTTGAAAAGACTACATTGGTTTGCTCTTTATTTTTGCTTTCATTGAAAGAGTGGATTGGGTTATTATCATTGCTTTTTCATTGATTTCTGATTTTCTGCACTCTCATTGGCATAGTGAGGGTCCTTTTTGAAAAGTGAACAAAATTCTTTCTTTCAAAAATTGTTTGTCTTCGAAAACATTGAAAATCAAATTGTTGAAATTGTTGAAAAAGAAGAAATAGAGTATTGTTCTTTGATGCATGATTTGTTGTATTTGCATTTCAAAGGAAATTTTGCATTGTAGTTCAAGTTTGATCTGGAAAATTTTCTCTTTCCCTCCCATACATAGGATTCATTGAACGAAAAGTGATATATTTCATTATCATCCATGCATTGTTGGGTCAAAGTCATACAACATAAGTTTCATTTCCGTTTCCTTTGAGTAAACAACAGCTCTTAATAACACTGCATAATCATAAAATTTATCTAGTAACTCTTTTCTAGGTCTCTATTACACCAACATTTAGCTAGGCTAGTGCTTTGGAGTAGGAATAGAGATACACTCTCCAAAAGCTTAAAACACACAATAGCATCTTGTGTTAGGGAGTGTTAAAATTCCATTTGCAACATCCTGTCCTGGGAAGCCCTTCTCACACAAGGGTCAAACACGAGGTCGCATTGATATTGGCAGAGTTACTCACCCTGCTTTGTTGGTATCAGTATAGAGATTTCATGTATTACGGGGATCACTTGGAGGTATACCCACAATGATGAGTGGAAGCCTTTTGAGTTGATTTCGGGCTAGATACCTTGCCTTTACGTGTGGATCGGGCTGTCGACTATCCCCCTGGGCTTTATTGTTGTTGGTGGTGACCTTAGTGGCCTGTCTCTCTAGGTTCTTACCCGAGGTGACTGTGGAGGGGAAAGTCTTCACGGTACTTGGAATTGACGTTGACTAAACTCACTCGGGCTCCTTGGAGTATATACCCACGATTATGTGTGGGAGCTTGCACCAGGGTGTAAGTCCATTAAGTAGGTCGTCAGCATAACTTTTCCACCCTAGCCCAACCCGTTCTCGTCTCGTTGTTGCGACGTTGGATTTCATCACCAACTAGTGGCTTCGAAATTAGAAGGTCTTGTTTGCTTGGTGTTGCTTCCTAGATTTTGTTTACTAGCGCGTGTTGTTTGTTTCTCGAAGTTGACCATAGGATTTTCTTTATGAAGTTTGTCACTCGTTTACAATAGCTCCCCCACGTCGTTCACATAGAATGCAGGGTTTATCTCCAGAGCATATGGAAGGTTCTCAACCCTTGCCTACAAGTACACTTGAGGGCTCTCCTCGGCAAAGTGAAGCCACAGTCGTCACCACACCACAAGTGGAACGAACTGACTCTCTAGAACGTTTTCGAATTACAAATACTCGAGAGGAATTTCGACTTCACCCCGATTCTGAGAGACGTTTTATGCGAGCAAACTCTTCCAGAGACTTAATTGTTGTCTATTCCAGATCCCCGACTGGACCTGGGGACCAAGATCCTTTTTGGTCTACGGGCATTTTTCGGCAAGACATTTTTGGTCCAGGTTCACCTGTGATTTCTGAGATCAACCTCCCAGTGATCTCTGAAATATTTGATACAGAGACAGTACCGGTGACTACCACATATCACTTTACCATCCTTGCCGAAATGGCCCATCTTGCAGCTAATACGAGTGTTCCAACTGAGTTTACTGTGGTTAGTCTGGCTCCCATCAATACACCACAAACGCCCAACGTCACCCTGACACTACCACCTAGATATCATGCGTTGAATGCTTCCATTCCTACTCCTACACAAATTCCATCCGACTCTCCTAGTGGTCCTTCTTCTTCTGGGCACTTTCTTTCTGGTTTTGTTCCAACACTCACTCAATTTCCTTTTGGAGGACCTTTTTCATCCTCTACTGGCAATCCTACTCCTAGTGGAACTATTCCATCATTCACTCCAAATTATCAGTTTCCGGTTGGTGGACAATTTCACCAAGGTGGTATTACACAACCCCCTCTCAGTGGGCAAATTCCAATTGGAACATTACCCCCAATTGTAACACCACCTTCGATGGGAGGACCGACCCCACCTTATGGGCAAAACATACCTCCATCATTGGCCTAGTATTGGAATCAGTTGATACAAATCCTCCTCAATCGACTGGGGGGCAGCAGTTTCCAACTGCGTCCGTAACACCCCCTAGGATGGGCCAACCATATCCAGGTTCGTTCAATCCCATTTGGGGGGAAAATGCTCAATCTTAAGCCCCTGTTCCAAGGTATAATTCTATGAGCTACTATCCTCTCCAACCACCACCAAATATTCCTCGGTCTTCACATTATATGCAGACTGCTTATGGTCCTACTGGTTTTCCAACAGGGCTTCCTCCCCAAAGTCACCAGTACCTACAAGTGAATCGACAGTTACCCTTTCCCGCCACTTTGGATTTGCCAATTTTTTCAAGGATTTTAAATGATCTTATTCGTCACTCTCCCCAATGGCCTGTTATTCCATCCAAGATTCCATCGGACATTCCTAAATTCGACGGCAAAGTGGGAGAGGACCCAAACAATCATGTTATGACTTTTCACCTATGGTGTTCATCCAACTCGTTAATGGATGACTCTATTCGTTTACATCTTTTTCAATGAACCCTTACCGATTCTGCTGCGAAGTGGTATATTGAATTGCCACGAGGTTTCTTCTCTGATTTCAACACCCTAGCTATGGATTTCCTTACGCATTACCAGTTACCAATCCGTTATGATACGGGGACTGAGATTTTGACTTCCTTCAAACAGACTAAAGGCACTCATATATCTGATCACATCCATGAGTGGCGAAGGAGACGACGTCTCATTAAACTTGAGCTTCCCAATTAGTTACTGGCAGAATGGTTTACAAAATCATTTGTGAATGAAATTGGTAAGGACATTTCCATGGGTGGCGTAGTCACGGAAGAGTAGGCTATAAGTCATGCTCAATATCTTGACCTCGTTTACTCACAAACGGGAACCCTTTACGATTTACTACCTGACTTACCTCATCCTAATAATTCCAGCACTTCAACTACTCCAGCCGCCTCTCATGCAAATGACGGTGTGATTGGAACTGCACAAGCCCAATCACATTTTGCTTCAAACACAACCCCCAAATCTACTTCTTCTAATGTTCAAAATGGTCTGTCTCCTGCCACTCCCACTGGCAAGACTTCTGAGGTAAATGCAGTCCAATCTACCCCAGCCGGTAAAAACAAATCTAAAAAGGGGAGAGGCAAGAATAAGGAGGGAAAAAATAATTCTCAAGCAAAGCAAACCGAAACTACCCCTGTTGATGATCAGGATAAGTGAAAACCATGATACCCTTGCCTTATCTGTGGTGATGATCACTACACGAAGGATTGTCCACGATGTGTCGAGGTCACTAAGTTCCTTCAAAGATCTCCAAAACCACCTGCACTGGCTGTCTTGTCCCAACCCTTCCCGTCTCAACAACAAGCTCAGTTGGTCATTCATGAACAACCCTCCTCTTCTACTACATCATATGTTTTGATGTGTACTGGTGATTCTAAGCAGAACAACGTTGCACTCACTACTCAAGCCAAAGATTATTCTCCATCTAAGGAGAAGGTTGATGATTTACCTCCTTCGTTGGTCCAACCCTCTCCCGCGACTCCACCTACTAACGGTCCTCTCCATCTCGAACGACCGAGCCTCGACACAGTTCTACGACCCCCCCCAAAGGGTGTCATTCGGAAATCAGCTTTCAATCCTCATGCTCGTGCGGCCCAAAACTATAGTATTGTTGAAGATCTAGCCCAAGCACCTTCTGTGATGTTAGCCCTTGAATTCCTTCAAACTTGTCCCACACAACGGAAGGCACTCTTGAAAGCTATCGGTGGAATTGACCCGACGGATACGAATTTAATAATCTTTCACTTGGAATATCGCATTCCAAGGTTACCCCCTCAACTTGTGTTCCATATCCAAGTGGTTGTCTCTGACAAAAACATTTGTCGAACCGTTATCGATGAGGGTGCCTCGACCTGTGTTATGTCTCTTGCTTGTTGGAAATCCATTGGCTCTCCTCCTTTGAATGAATCCTAGAACACTCTTAAAGCCTTCAACGGCTCTGGTTTTAAGCCCTATGGTGTTCTTCCTTCATTTCCCATCACGTTAGAAGGTAAAACGGTCCAAGTCGAAGTGGAAGTCTTTGATGCTCCTCTTGATTATAATCTTCTGCTTGGCCGCAGTTGGATCGATTCCATGCGTGCCATTGTGTCGACACTTTTTAGTGTAGTATGTTTCCCTCATCAAGGAAAGGTTGTTACCGTTGACCAAATTGCCTTCTTCAATTCTGATACCCGTACTGGCAACGTACCGTTTATTGCTAAAACTCCACCGGGTCATGAGAACGTCGGTGTAGGCCTTCTAAAGGACTCCTCGTTAATGGGTACTTTCCCCATTCCACCGCTCGATGTTCCACAGTCGTCTGTTGCTTCTATCAACATGATCTCTACTTTTCCTCACGAACTTCCTGCGTCTCACGACCTTTGGATAGTCCCTGACCCTGGAGATCATCTTCGTTTCAGTGACGAAATGTCGTTAAGTCCAGTTGAATCCGCCTATCAGGCCATCCAATCGACAACATATTCTACCCCCTCTCTTGATGAGTTGTCTCCCGATCCTTTTCATGTTATTTTTCTGACTGACAAGATGATCATGTCCGTCATGGAGGACACCCCTTGGGATGATGGGCATCATTGTTCCATCCTCTTTCTGGAGCAACATACTCTTGAGAAATACCAACGGATTTCGACTTCGTCGACCGTTGTTGTCATCTCGACAGTTCTCGAGTCTGCACACGATGTGTTTTTCAAAGGGAACTTAAGCGATATTTCTCTCACTATTCCTATTGACATATCCATTAAACCTAGGATTGTTGAAAATGTCCATATTGGAGCTTCGTGTTCTTTCGACAAAATCGTCACCTATACGTCCCTTTTCAAAGAATTTTGTGACATCTTTGCCTAGAGATACGAAGAAATGCCAGGTATTGACCCTGCAATTGTCATACATGAGATAATGACATACCCCGGATCTAAACCCATCCAGAAACTCCTTTGTCCAGTTCACCCACGTAAAGCAGCTGCTATAAATCTCGAAGTCGAGAAACTTCTGAAAGCCGGCTTTATTTATCTGGTGGCTCTCACAAACTGGGTTTCCAATCTTGTCTTGATCGACAAGAAACAAGGCACTATTCATGTACGCGTTGATTATAGGGATATTAAAAAAGCTTGTCCCAAAGACAACTTTCCTACCCCTTTCGTCGATTAGATTGTCGATGATTGCACTGGAAGTGAAATCTTCTCTCTTATGGATGATTTCTCCGGGTATAATCAAATCAACATTCTTGCCGAGGATCAACATAAGACTGCTTTTATTTGTCCTTGGGGTACTTTTTCCTACTGGAAACTTCCTTTCGGTCTTAAGAATGTGAGTGCAACGTTCGAACACGCTATGTCTTATACTTTTCATGATATCAAGCACATCATTCAACCCTATTTGGACGATTTACCTGCTCATTCTATGCATAGAGTCGATCATCCTGCCCACCTCCGAGCCATTTTTGTTCATTGTCGGTTCTATCGTATACGTTTAAATCCTCATAAGTGTGTTTTTTGCATAGAATCCGGCCGTCTTCTAGGTTTTATCGTTTCACGTCAAGGGATCCGGGTGGATCCTTTAAAGGTTGAGGCGATCCTTAATCTTCCTCCTCCTTCTACACTTCGCCAGTTGCAGAGTTTACAGGGGAAAGAAAACTTTCTTCGTCATTTTATCCCCAATTATGCTGAGATAACTCATGTATTTATGCGGCTATTAAAGAAGGATTTAGATTTCGTCTGGGATACCATTGCCAACAATTCCTTTGAAGCTTTGAAGTTGTCTCTAACACAAGCTCCGCTTATCTTTCCCCCCGATTACAGTCATGATTATTTCCTTTACCTTGCTACCTTGGATTACACCATTGGCATGGTTCTTGTCCAAGAGGATGATGCTCACGACAAACATGTTATTTACTACTTGAGTAGAAGTCTCACACCGACTAAAATCAAGTATCAACATGTCGAGAAACTGGCCTTGGCTACCGTCCAAGGTGTCCATTGCTTCCGGCATTATATCCTCTCATGCAAGACTATGGTGATTTCTCATTGCAACCCTATGCAACACATTCTGACACGTCAATTGCTAGGGGGAAAGTAATCCAAATGGATTGTGATACTCCAAGAGTTTGACTTGGAATTTGAACACGCCAAGTCCAAGAAGTCCTTAGTTTTTGCTGAGTTGATATGCAACTTTCGCCATTCTACAACGGAAAATGTAGCCGCTGATTCATTACTCGATGAGTCGCTTTTCCTTATTAGCACTGATGATCTTTGGTATGGGGATATCATTATATATCTCCAAACCCAGACTTTTCGGCCAACTTTGTCCAGTACTGAATGACGTCGCATCCGATACCAAGCTCGTCAATACATTATCCTCGGGGATACTCTTTATCTTCGAGAGATTGACTCTGTTTTTTGACATTGTCTAACGTTTGACGAAGGCGAGAAAGCTCTGAATGACTGCCATTCTAGAGCATGTGGTGGTCATATGTCTGGGTATGCTACTGCCCAGAAGATCTTACACGCAGGGTATTTTTGGCCTTCTTTGTTTAACGACTGCATTATTGCCGTTCAGAATTGCCATGCCTGCCAGACCTATAATCAGAAGATTCAATCACATCCTGCTTCTTTTCACCCTATGGTCTCAGTTGGTCCCTTTGCGAAATGGGGCATCAATTTCATGACATGTCACCCTCACTTAGCCGAGGGGCATGGTTACATTATTGTAGCCATTGATTACTTTACGAAATGGGCCGAGGTGATGCCGACATTTGACAACACTGGAAAGACCACAACATTGTTCCTTTTTAATCACGTCATAGCTTGTTTTGGTGTTCCCCAAGCTATCGTCACTGATCACAGTAGCCACTTTAGGAATTTTATGATGTCCGAACTTACTGAAAAGTTGGGTCTTCACCATGATAACTCAACACCCTATTATCCATAAGCCAATGGCTAGGTCGAAGTAATCAACAAAGTTCTCATAACTATGCTTCGACGAATGATAGGGATTCATAAAACAAGTTGGCACACAATGTCTTTTTCGGCATTGTGGGCGTATCGGACATCCGTTAAGTCTGCTACTGGGTTTACACCTTTCTGGTTAGTCTATGGCGTGGAAGCCATTCTCTCTATCGAATGCAAGATACCCTCTTTAAAACTATTTGTTGAACTCCTACCCAACACTTCCGCTGAGGAAGAATGTCTTTTGTATCTTATGCGATTAGACGAAACTCAACGTGATGCCACCCTAGTCATAGAAGCCCAGAAAAAGTGTGTCAAGGCCCAATACGACAAGCATGTCAAGCCTCACATTTTTTCCAAAGGGGATCTTATTCTTCTCTATGAACAAGATCAAGATATGTTAGGAGCTGGGAAATTTGAACCCATGTGGCGAGGTCCTTATATCGTTCGATGAGTGTTGGAAAAAGGAGCTTATGAGTTGGTAGATTATGATGGTATCCCTTTGAGTGAACCTAGGAATGGGCTGTACTTGAAGAAGTACTATGCATAAAATCATCTGTGCACAAGTACTTGTATTTTTAATGTTTCATACTTTTTGTGTGTTACTATAGCTTGCTTTTGACGTTATCTGGTCTCTGCCCTTATGTGACGTTGTGTTTGATTTCTAGATGTCAGAGTCTTTGCTACCCTATATTGGCTTCGCTGATGGTGCTAGCCATAGTACTCAGAACCTTGCTTCCACTGCATGGGCAATTTATGCCCCTACAAACGAACTTGTCTCCTTACGAGGTGTGTGTCTTGGCCATGCGACCAACAACATTGCAGAGTATAACGTCGTTATTGAATTATTGGTTGATGCTATCTCGCTCGGAATCCATCATTTGGTTGTGCGTCTCGATTCACAGCTTATAGTACTACAGTTAAGTAATGTTTATACTATCCAAAGTCTTACTCTGTTACGGGTGTATTTACGAATTCGCCTCTTGGAACGTTATTTTGATTACATTGAATATCAACAGATTCCTAGATGTCTAAATACATTAATGGATGCATTGGCTAATTATGTATTAGACAGACATTTGAATCATTTATAAATCAATCACACCAATGTTCACACGACAAATGATAAACCGATAGAAGTCGTCTATATATATAATGATCAAAAGAGTTTTTTACAAAAAAAGTTTGTCCGAAGACCAAAATGTCAAAATCTGAAGCTTATAGCTTCTACATAGTGACGTCATGGATGACGTTCATGGTAACACACGACTACCTGAGAAACCCTATGGAGTAGTCGACTCATAGATGTTGATACTCCTACAGTATGATGCTGGTCGCGTCGTGGAACCTCTTCCAGAGGCATGTCTGGAATGTCTGTGGTCAGGCCCTCTAGATTTTGTTCCACCACCTGATAATCCTCGGCATATTGTGGTGGTGCTGCTACCTCTCCTTGTCATTGAATGGGAGAAGTACCAGGAGCTTGGTATGGTCCAACATCTGTGTTATCAAAAAAATGAATTTTGTATTAGTCTTTGGATGAACATATAAAACAAAAACATTTGAATATGATAAAAATTCACAAAACATTTAAAAAGAGAAAAATGTGTGTACTTCTTACCAAGGTCCCCCCACTAAGCATCCTCTGGCAGTACTAAGTCTGGATCTCCTCGAAAATCCAACACGGCATAAGAATATTTGTCAACCATCAACATCTGTGGTTGAAGCCAGTCAAAGAAAGTATCATCATATTTGATGATCAGTCCTGCTACGTGCCGGGCCATGAGCCAACACCATCTCAGCATCCTTGGATCCCTAGGAGCCGGTAAATTCCACTCCACCTGTAGCCTCAGTAATGGGACCCACTCAAGGAAAAAGGATACCAACAAAGATCCGTACCCAAATTTCTTCAGGTCGCCTCGTCTACATTTGGTCAATTTCTTTTTTATACTGCGAAGCACAACATCTGCCCAGTTGAACACCTGAGGCTCACTACACTCAATAGCATACTGGAAGTAACTCTGTAACACTATGTGAGGAGCATAACTCCCAGCCATCCGAGCTATGGTGAATAGGATAGTACGGAGGGTCAAGTCTCATACCCCCTAGATAGCTACTTTTCCTTTCTTTCTCTCAGCCTTGGGAATGCAGTGTAAACGACAGTACTCACTCATCTACAGCCCACCACCTCTGCTATCGGTCAGGCTCACATAGTACCCCCACCGTGACAATCCAGTCAAAAAGTAAATTTCCTCAATATCTGAGGACAGTGTGTGGACCCCCACATGAAATACCTGCTGATCAGGGTCCCACATATGCACCAGGTACTCTAACAACCTGACTTGGGCCCTCATGCCCGAGATACGAAAGTACTTTAGGAGTCCATAGTCTCTCTAAGAAACAATAGTAGGTGGATGATTTTTAGCCATTGCATTATCTTCTTCATGTTCCCTTTCTCTCCATTCAAGCACCATTTTGATAGCCAATTATCTGCATAAGGAACACAAAAAAAAGGTTAGCAACCTTTTTCATGATTTAGTTCTTATTCATTGGGTAAATTTAAAAAAAAAAAATTGAGATTTGCGGTTCTCGCAGGTGCCCTGTGTGCACAGTGAGAGAAAATCGCAGGCTGCTCATGGGTCACCTGCGAGAATCATCCATTCTCGCAGGTCCCGTGTAGCCTGCCTGCAAGAATGGCAACGCGCAAGTAGGGCTTGTAAAATCAACCCAAAAAATAAAATTTAACCAATGAAATTGCAAAATTAAACCATGAAAATGTTAAGGATAAAGAACCTACCTTACTATCTCTGATGGCTCGCTAAATGAACGCTCGTAGCTCCCACAATCTAACACCAAACTTCGAGGGTAAAAGAGGGGTTTTTGGAGCTCAAATAGTGGAAAGGTAAAATGATGTGGTAAAAAGAGTACTTACTCCTTTTTATTTACTTTTACTATGTCATTTAATTTTTTATGATTATTTATCTATTAAATACTAAGCCCTAATGCCTTGTTGAGTGTAACTTTTGCAGGCATAACAACTTTGACGGTCAAATACAGGGATGTGGGCATATTTTTTCTTTGTCGTCATGTGTTTTTTATTGTTTTTTATGGTTTTTGTATAAAACCTCAAGCGTGGTTTTTGTCCGTTCTTGTGCTTGCAAATACATAAGAACACGATCGAGCATACTTTTATCACTTTTTCGGGCTCAACAAAGTTATACGAAAAAGAAACTCCACTAGAGTCCTTTTTAAGCTCTTTTCAGACTCTCTAAACATGAAAAGATAGCCGAGCGACCTTGTTATTTTCACGCTCAATAAAGTATTTGAAGTAAGCATCTGGTGAGCAATAATTTATCTCTTTTTCAGTCTCATCCAAACTATTTTACAAAAAAGGAACTGAGAGAGTTCTCTTTTAAGTGTTTTTCCAAACTCTATAATCATGAAAAACCTTTGAGTTTTCTATCTCTGAACTCATTAAACAAACATTGTCATACCTGTAATGGGACCGAACCACTCCTTCTTAGGGTTCGTTAAAAATACTTTGAGGGACTCATCCGAAGGATGAGCCTACATCAACAAGCATATGATATCCTCCTCAAGCTTGCGTAAAAATAAAGAGGTACTCGCCAGAAATGGTGGGGGAAAATTTGGGAAAGGGATATGCCTTCATCTTCGTATTAATTGGTAGTAAGTGTCGCTCTTGAACATGATGTTAGGCGAAAATATTCTTGTTTAATTCCATTGTAGTAATTGCCCAACCATTTAATTTGTCAATCCGAGGTTCGTAGGCTTACAAAGCACATGCACTATATATGCAGGAGTAGGCACCTAACTTCTAATCTAAGAAAATTCAATCAAATCCTAACTCTATCATTCCACTTAATAAGACTTAGTTGTTGTAGGAAAGAAAACACTAGCTCCCTTTAAGGAGGTCCTCTCAAGATGTTTCACAAAACCTATCAACAATCAAGATCATCAAGTAAACACTCATGCATTGAAAATAAATACATTTAAAAGGGCTTAGTTGTTGTAGGCATGAAAACACTAGCTCCTTTCAGGAGGTCTTCTCGGAATGTTTCAAATAACCTATCAACAATCAAG